>SIXB01000992.1:0-49760 GCA_007018985.1 Anopheles bwambae
TTTTTTTTTTTCGTTTGCGTATGCCCCAAAAACACGCAGAATATGCTTCCTTTTCTTGCATCATCATAATCGCTCCAAAACACAACAGCCAGCAGCGTACGCGAAACGGGTTTCCTTCTGTTTGTGCGCGGCGCGACGCCGTTGCGGCTGTGTGCGTGCGTGTGTTCGTTTTCCCTCCATTTTTTCGCTCCCACGGCTGAACCTTCTTTTTGACAGTTGTTGGTTGTGTGGTTGTGGAGGGACGCAAAGGCGCAGAAAGAGAGGGGGAAGAGAGAATGTAAGGGAAGGACGCGCAGTCCACCGTCTTGGATGGATGAGAATGGATGGCGGGGAAACTTTGTTTTGATGAAATTCCCTTTTAAGTTACTTTTCTTTCTGGACGCCACTTGTCATCTTTTGTCTTTTTTGTTGTTGTTGTTATTGTTGTGTTATTGTTTTTGAAGAAAAAAAGAAGAATGGAAAGAAAAAAACATGTAATGTGGGGTTTGTCTAAAAGTAAACATTTTTGATGGTCGTTTTGCTGTTTTACCACTCAAAATTTTGGATTGCCAAAACGGTCTTTAGCCGAATTGCGTAATGCAACAGAGAGTAAAAAAGCAAGAGAAAGAAGAAGAAGCAGAAAACTGATGCAATTTATTAAACTCTTTTGCTGCAGCTTACTCGTACCACGATTCGGAATATCATTACGGTTCCGACTTTGGCGACGACAGCGACAAGAGCGATCTCGACGATGACTATCTGCGCTCGCCGAGCGACTCGGACGACAGCCTCGGGCACGAGTCGGATAGCGATTTCTCGATGATCAGCTCGACCGGCGGGGCCGGCATTAATGGGGCGCTCTATCTGAAGGATCCGAGCCCCGACCCGATCTGGCTGCAGGAGCGCGAAGTGCCCCCGCTCGAGCTGCCGGAATCGTCACAGGATCTGCTAGTGCCTACGGACATCGTGCTCAAGTGCACGTCCATCTACGAAATCATCCGACGCTTCCGGCACCAGGTCCGGCTGTCGCCGTTCCGCTTCGAGGACTTCTGTGCGGCGATCTGGAGCGAGGAGCAGAGCAGCTTGCTGACCGAGCTGCACATCATGCTGCTGAAGGGCATACTGCGCGAGGAGGACTCGCAGCAGACCCACTTCGGGCCGCTCGATCAGAAGGACAGCGTGAACATTGCGCTGTACCTGATCGACTTCATCACGTGGCCGGAGGTGCTGCGAAGCTACATCGAGAGCGACCCGAGCTTGGACCAGGCAGTGCTGCGCATTCTCTCCACCACCGAGTATCCGTACGTGCCGGCCGAGGATCGGCTGTACGTGCTGCAGTTTCTGACGGACCAGTTCCTGATAACGACGCAGGTGCGGGACGACGTGATGCAGGAGGCCATCCGGTACGACGACCACTGTCGCGTCTGCCATCGGGTGGGGGAGCTGCTGTGCTGTGAAACCTGTCCGGCCGTGTTCCATCTGGAGTGCGTCGAGCCGCCGCTGGTGGACGTGCCGAAAGGGGACTGGCAGTGCAATCTGTGCAAATCGCACAAGGTGTCCGGCGTCATTGACTGCATCTCGATGCAGGAAAGGCAGGGCCTGCTGTCGCGGCAGGAAATGCTCGGCTTCGATCGGCACGGGCGAAAGTATTGGTTCGTGGTGCGCCGCATCTTCGTGGAGAACGAGGACTCGTCCCAGGTGTGGTACTACAGCACGGTGAAGCAGTATGAGCTGCTGCTGTCCATGCTGGATCCGGACGAGCTCGAGGCGGAGCTGTACCAGGAGCTGGATCAAAAGTATCGCGACGATATCGTGCGCCAGATGACGCTCACCGAAACGCTGACCAGCCAGCACAAGGGTTCGAAGAAGTCGTACTTCGAGGTTGACAATCAGCGCGTCAGTAAGTTGCTGGACCACCAGCAGGACAGCAACAGGGAAGGCGCCAATGCGGCGGACACGGAGGAAGGGTCGGAAAACAAAGAGGCTGAGGAGGGTGCGGGCGAGAAGGGCGCGACCGGAGAGAACGGTGCCGAACCGGGCAAAGAGCCGTCGGATGAAGCCGCGGCAGCTGTGAAGGAAGAGGACGGCACGCAGCAGCTGAACGGCGGCGGAGGCAGCAAACATGTGACACGCTCGAAGACGGGATCGCTAACGCCACGAACGTTCAATTTGGATGAATTGAAAAAGAAAAATCCAAAGGATGAAGCTGCTGGTGGTGCGACTGCCGGCAGCGTTTCCTCTACCACGGCGGCACAGGATGGAATTGACCGTTTGACGAGACAGAAGGTAACGCAGCTGTCCAACGGTACGCTCTACTTCAAGCTCGGCATGGAGAATGGGCACAAAAACTACGTCAACCAGTACGCCGTCCATCCGATCGCGCTAAACAAGCCGCAGCGCAACGAGGAGCGCGACAAGAAGCGACACCTTTCGCACAAATTCTCCCTCACGCCGGTGTCGGAGTTTAAATGGCTGGGCGGTGGGCTGTACGCCACCCAGCAGCAAATCATCACGACCATCCGGCAGACGCTGCTCGCGCTGGAGCAGGCGGTCGCCACACCGTTCATGCATCACAACTGGAACCGGCTGCGGAAGGTGTGGATCAATGCGATCGGCGTGTGCACCCGGCCGAACGAGTTTGCCCGGGCGATGTGCATGATCCAGGCGTGTCTGCGCGGGGTGGTGTTCGCTAGCGTCTGGCACGAGCAGCTGGGCCACACGAAGATGTATCGCATCACGCTGGCGGAGCGGGAGGAAAAGAAGAAGCTGGAAAAGCGTGAAAAGCGCGAACGCGATGACGAGGAGGAGCGCAACCGGACGGCGATTAATTTCGTAAAATATTCGCTCGGGCTGAAGCACCAGGTGTGGAAGCAGAAGGGCGAAGAGTATCGCATCCACGGGCAGTGGGACTGGATTTGGATGGGAAACGGGCGCCGAAAGAAGACCGTCCCCGGGCGAACGACGAACGAGGCGGCCCACGTGGTGCTGCCAGTGCTGCATCCGGAAACGCAGCAGCGAAAGGTGCAAAAGCTGGACTGGCGGTCCTACGAAGCGCTGCAGAAGTGTCGCGCGGTAAAGACGGAGCAGCAGCAGCACCAGCCAGCGCTTGCTGCGGTCGACTATCTGACCGACATTGATTCGCTGAACGAAAAGCTGCTGCAAAAGCTGCATCAAATTGAAACGTTCGCTGTGCCGCAGCAGTACAGCACCGAGATTGATGTGTCGCGCGCACTGTCCACACCGCAGGGACGCATCCTGTATCCCAAGGTGGGGCGCAAATGTCCCCTGCTGGAGGGACTGCTGCAGCGGCGCATGAACCTGCGTGACGCGGAAGAGCAGCGCATCAAGCTGGCGAAGGAGCGGCAGGACGAGGGGCTGGGCGATGAACCGGCCGTCGTGTCGAAGGACGCACCGTCCGGCGGCAACACGACAGTCATAACGGTGCGTGTGCTACCGCCCAGTGAGTGCATCGAAAAGCAGCTGCAGCGTATCATCAGCAGTCGGGGTGGACAAGTGGCCGGCGCTAACCTGAAGCCGCACGTGACCGCATATCAGCAGCATCTCCGCAATCGACAGTACCGAGAGAAGCTGCAATCGTTGGTCAACCAGACGCAGGAGCTGCGCGTGCAGTACCACTACGCCAATCGGAAGACGGCCCAGAACCGCTGCTACTCGATTGGCTGCAGCATGGCTAACAGTCCACCAACCATGGCTTGCTATTCGTCACTGTGTCGGCAGAAAGCAGCACTAAAGGCAAAGCTGTTTGCGCTGCTGAAGCAGATGCAGCTGTTGGAAATTCAGCACAACAGCACAATACAGTCGGCGACCGCTGCTGGCGGAGCGGCCGCAGCAGCAGCAGCGGCGGCGGCGGCTCCTTCGAAATCTATCCTGGAGCAGAAGCTGACGGAAGCGAAGAAGGAAAGCTTTGAAAATTTGCTTACCAACTTTTCGGTCAATCTGTTCAAATCGCTGAACGACGATTTGGAGCGATCGAAGCGCACGCTGGTGGAGTACGACGCTGAGCTGCTGGACAAACTGACCGCCGAAGTTGCACCAAAGCTGGAAGCTTCCGCTGAGGAAAGTGTCACGGTAAAGGAAGAGCCTGATATGCTGGCGAACGCCTCCTCCTCAGCCGCCGTGCTGGATTGTGCCGATGTGGTAAAGGAGGAGGTCGTGTGCAGCACCGAGGACAATGCGATGGATAGTACGGCCGCGATGCTGGACGTAACTACAACACCGACCGTCGAGGACGCGAAACCGATGGACGTGGACGAGGGTGACATTTCGGCCAGTGGCATTGCGCTGAACGAGAACTCAAACTCGAACTCGCTGGCGTCGGACGTATCGAACGGCGACGGCAGTCGCGTTACACGGGGCCGGGGCCGCTCGTCGCGGTTAGCGATGAAGGCCAGCGAAGAGGCGGCCATGGCAGCGGCTACGAGCGCGTCGAAAGACACGGGCTGCGCCACCGTTTCGCCAGTGAAGCCAAAGGAAGAGGAACTGCTGCCGGAGAAGAAGCTTGCGGTGCTGATTCCGGTCCGACCGAACCGTCGATTCGCACTGCCTTCGCGGAGCGTGAAAAAGGAAGAAGCGGAAGAGAAGGAAGAGGCACCGGACGGAAGCGTGCGCGTGTACTCCGTGAGCAGCACGAAGGGTCGAATTTATCTGAAGAAATCTCTTCCACCGGCGGTGAAACCGGCGACCAGTTCGGGCTCTGCCGGCGACGGTGGTGGCAAACCGAAAGCGGACACACGCATTCCCGTCCTGGGAAATGGTAAGCCACGGTACCCGGTGGTCAATTACTTCCGCACCAAGAAGGCAGGCGTATCGTCGATAATGGTGTTGCCGCGCGGTGAGCTTTTCAAGCTGGCCAAACACGGCGGCCGTCTGCCGGTGTCCGGTTTTCATCATCTGGCCAAAACGAACACCTCCGTTTGGCCCTACCCGTGCTCCCGGCCACTGTTTAAAACGTGCTGGCTGTACCGCAGCGTCAACCTTACGTCGCTGTCCGCGGTAGGCTTGCAGTTGCGCATCCTTTGGACCTGCCTGCGGTGGGACGATATGGCCATGAAGCCGCTGACGGCGGATGGCAAGCATCAGGTGACTACGGAGTCGGAAATCATGTCGCTGGAGCTGCTTCGCCACCGGCATGTGGGAATGTTCAACGAGCGATTGCAGTATCTGCGCCGGAAGGTCGTCATTCCGCTGGAGTTGCCCAAAACGGTGCGAGGTAAGTTTTTAATGCGATTTTACTTCTTTTCTGTTCAAACCGACCATTCACTAATCATGTGTTAATGTGTATTGTGCGTACACAAATTTAGCGGAGGTACAATCGATCCGTTCGGGGCTGCGTAAGCGTAAGCGTGCCGAATCGCCACAGCAAACCGAACCGCAGGTGTCGGAAGAATGGATCGACGAAGACAAGCTGGAGCTGTGGGAGATAAAGCTGTACGGCGAAAAGCAGGAGAAGCTTGCTGCCGCCTCCGCACAGCCGGTGACGCGGAACAGTACCGGCAAGCTGCCAGTGAACAACCGAATGGCGGCGGATTCCTCCTCCAGCGCGTCTCCCGGCGGTGGTGCCCAGTCGAACAAATCGTCCGCCTCCGGCGGCAATAAGGCATCGCGCGACGAAATTAACGAAAAGATGGAACAACAGTTGCGGCTTCAGCGGGCAGCGCATAATCAAAAGCGAGCGATGGAATTGAAGCAAGGTTTGTTAGGCTTTTATTTGATGTTTGATTGCTAAGGCCACTTTACCAACGAGATTTTGCTGTTTTGTTCTTCACAGAAGGTAGCACCACTCCCAAACCGGCCGGAGTTATTCAACGCAAGATTTTGGTAAAGAATGCGGACGGTACTACAAAGATCATTCAGCAGAATGTGGCGGCTCCGTCCTCTAGTGGTCAGCAGCAAGCTGCTACGACACCGAAACCGGATGGTCCACAGAAGGTTCAAATCATTCGTGGCCCTGATGGTAAGGTAAGCGTACGTGGGCTGAATCCGGGCCAACAGCTGATACAAACTCCGGACGGCAAGCTGCACGTGCTAAGCAGCAATCCAAATTGTGAGTACATTTTGTTTTTACGCACGCTACATACTGGCAGTTCTGGGAGAAAATGATGTTAATTTACTTCTCGGCGTTTCCCTTTGCGCAGCACCCAAGCAAATGATAACCAAGATAGCACAGAAGATCGTAAAGGTTGGCCCAACAGGGACGCCCAGCACTTCGGCAGCCACATCAACTGTTACCAGCGGGGACGCCAGCAATCCATCGACGCCGACGCAACACATACTGAACAAGGGAGTGCTGGTGCGTAATGCTACTTCGACTCCCACGGCCGCTGCAACGCCGCAGCAGCCAGTCAAACAGGTTGTCCAACGTCAGCTTTTGCAAAAGGTACGAATTAAGAGTAAACAGTACGATTACGTGAAGAACACCCGCAATATTTGAAAGTACGAGCGATTTCTTTAATTTTCTTACCGTTCTGTAACCTCAAGGTACAAACATCAAACGCGACAACAACCGTGCAGAACGTACAGCAGATCGTATCGCCGGCAACGCAGAAAATAGTGATCAACAACCAGAGCACACTGCAGAAGGTTATTACCAGCGGCGGCCATCAGCAGCTGTTGGCCACCTCTACGCCGGTACAAAAAGTGGTAACATCGAACCTGCAGCAACTGCTACAGGGTACGCAGCATCAGGGCGGCCAGAAGGTGATCGTTGAACCGACGGCAGCAGCAGCGGCTGCGGCTGCAGCCGCAGCCACCACGAGCACGGCGCAGCCAACGCTCCAAACCCAGAAGGTGCTGCTTGCAACAACGCCCGGCCAGCCGACGGTCACCAAACAGATACTGATACAGAACGCGGGCAGCGCTGGTGGAACGCCGCAACAGATCATCATCAACCATGGCGGCCAGAAGATGGTGCAGCAAATAGTGGCCTCGCCTGGGCAGCAGATCATGATCGGCGGGCAGCGAATCATCCTGAACAGTGGGCAGAAAATCGTGAGTAACACCCCATTACAGATCCAAACACAGCCGGCCGTTGTGTCGATGGCCGGTGGAGGCCAGCTGACGACAACCGGAACGGTGCAACAGATTCAAAAGGTGCAGCAAATCGTGACCGCTGCGCAGCCGACTATTGCGACAGCAACGATACAGCAGCAGCAACTACAGCAGCAGCAACAACAGCAGCAGCAACAACAGCAGCAGCAACAGCAGCAGCTACAGCAGCAGCAGCAACAGCAGCAGCAGCAACAGCAAATACAGATTCAGATCCAGCAACCTGCCAGTATGCAAACGATTGCCGCGGCGCCTCAGCAACCGCAGCAGACGGTGGTTATCAACCAGGCGCAAAGCCTTGCCCAGCAGCTTTCCAGTGGTAAACTACAGCTAGCTACTGTGGGCGGGCAGCAGGTATTGTTGCGGCCGATTAGCAATAATCAAGCACAGGTAGTTGCACATCTGAAGACACTTCCGAATGGTACTGCACAAATTATTCCCGTTGGTAATCTAACCGATCCTGCCCAGGCCCAGCAGCAGCAGTTGCAGCAGCAATTACAGCAGCAGCAGCAACAGCAACAACAGCAGCAACAGCAGCAACAGCAGCAACAGCAGCAACAACAATTGATTCAGCAACATCAAATTCTTCAGCCTGCTGTACAACAAGTAATGCAAACAACTTCGGACATTAATAACGTCGTTCTTCAGCAACAGCAGCAGCAGCAGCAACAACAGCAACAGCAGCAGCAACAGCAGCAGCAACAACAGCAGCAACAACAGCAAATTAGCAACTCTGTGGAACAATCGCTATTGCAAGGACAGCCGCCAGGAACGGTCATCAAATGTGTTACGGCACAGGTTGTGCATACAGGCCAAGGGCCGCGCATTGTCCTGCAGGGATTGCAAGGCAGTGATTTTACGCCCCAGCAAACGGCACTGGTTCAACAGCAGGTCAAGCAGCAGCTGCTTCGAGGTAAGTGTGTGGTGTGCTGAAGCATATGGAAAAAGCGTATTAATGTTAAAAGTGATGTATTAATATTTTTCTCTTTTTCGTCTCTTTTGCTATTTCCCCCACCTCCGCCCATCAGTTCAAGAATCAAACGGTCGTCAAGGTGGTATGATTGGTCCAACGAAAATCTATCTCGCTATCCAGCCGGCACAGAACACGATGGCGACGGCCGGTACAGTTACCAGCCAGCCTCCGCCACTGACGCCCGTGCAGATAAAGCATGACGGAACAGGGACGCCGATACAGATACACCATCAAGTAAGTCGCTTTTAGGCTTCAAAAGCCCCACTTCCCTCCCATTTCATGCTCTCTCGCCCGCCCTACCCTTTACGTCACACTGAATTGTTCTTACCTAATATTCGGGGTTAACGTTTGCTAAACCAAAAAAAAAAAAAGAAGAGACCGACGGCGCGGTACACACAATGAGTTCAATCCACACGGACATCATCAAGATGCTGCTGCTTGGCTGGAGAAGCAAGTATGTGTGGTGTTTGCAGATGGCATCTTAATGGGCCGCTAATCATATGCCGATAGGCTAGAGGTTTTCCATGTGTATTTGTTAGTTCTACGTTATACTATTTTGACAAACCTTACTGGTATTAATAACTGTTCCCCCTGCCTGCCAACCCATGATGAACTCCCTTTTTTGCTCTGATTAAGTAATGAGACGATAGGACGAGAGCCGCGCGGCATTAAAACAGAGGGGGCGTGTGTTTGTTTTCTATGATTTGTTTGTGCAAGTTAACATTATTAGCAGAACGTCCAATGGTGACATGCGTGCAGCAAGTGCTAGGGTATTTTTTATGATTGTAAACTACTTGTTTTTTTAGATCGGTTTTAGTTTGTATAAATAAAATAGAGGACCTTTGACACGACGACCGGACGCCGTTTTTAGGCTTGGCGAATAATTTAGTTCTGGAAATGGACATTATTGTGTTTCTTCAATGCATAGGGAACATTCATTCCACGACCGCGTGGTGTTGCAATATAATATCAATAAGCTCTTCGCCCTTCTTTCATTTCCACTAACAAGCATGGGTGGCCCTTTTATTCCATTTTGTTGTGGCGTTTGCGTAACAATCGAGCGAGCAACGATGATAACATTTCCAGTGAAGATATTGGCTTTAATGCATGCTTACATGGTGGTTGATGATGATGTGTTGTGCATTGATTGATTTACCAGTAGTTGCGACACAGACGACCAGTGCGGCGTTAGGTAATGTAGGCAAGGAATTTGTGTATTTTAATGGACAAAAAAATGCAAGACTCGTGAAATAAGAATAACCAAACGACTACAACTCGTACCCTCGTAAGTAGGTTTTTTTCTCATAGAAAAACTAACTAACTATTTTAGCACATTGTCAAACGATAATACTGTCACTGCGGCTTTGTGAGATTTTTCAAGCTGTTTTTGGACATCACAATGAGACAGGCAACAGAACGATTACCATACAGGAGCTTAGGTTTACTCTGGAACGTTACTGAAGGGTACGTTTCCATGTTGTGTGTGGCTATAAGCACATTAGCATAGCACGATAAGAGATCGAACCTACTTTTGGACTACAATCTACCTTGCCTTTTTATTATGGGCTGGCTTTCCGTGACTATTTAGTAGAACTTGTTTTAGATTTACTCTGTGCGACTGTTATGAACGTCGAAGGGAGAGGTACAAGCCTCCCTCACTACTATTTTTTATTGTTAGTTTGATTGTGTGTCGGCACAATTTCGGTTGTTGCAATGACTGTTTTATTTGCAAGACATTATTTCCGAACAAATTCCCGAATGTTTGCGTGGTTAGTAATAGTGGTACCCCATACACACATAAATACTTCACCCAGTGTGGAAGAACAATGCAAACATGACAACACCCATTTGTGTTGTGGTATATAGATACCTAAAACACTCAATTTCCTAATTACATAATGCTTAGAGTATTAGACAGAAAGCAAATAACGCGCGAGACGACGGTGCGTTAAACAGTGTTGCGATAATAAGAAGGAATTAAATTCGACGTATGGACGGCCGAGTCAACTTCGAACGGAGTTCGATTCCAATTCGCAATACATCCCGCAACAGGGACTGAGTCTCCAGTTCCAAGTGGTAATCAATTAAATCAACCCACTGCTGCTCTTCACTGGATCGAACAGCTAAGCATTGCATAGTTTCTTGTCGGTTGGTAATGCACTTATCGGTTGTATTGTTGTTACGATCATTTGCACAATTCCTTTAATTAACACTGTGCATTCCTCACTGTGTATGTTCTATTCCATCTGTAATGCATTATGTTGTGGCTTCGAACTGAAGATGCAACGGGGGGATGTTCCAGTGCAGTGGCTTTTCTGTGATGCATTATTGCAACGACCAAAGCAATGCTCTGTTTTAGTTTCCTCCCTATAGAAACGTATAAGCACCGCATCGAACCAAGAGAACAATTTATGAGATTAAAGCGTTGTATGTACAAGATAGATATGTACCTTTTCCAACCATCAAGCACATCAACGAAGAGAAATTAAAAGTATTTAACAACCTTCAGTTTAAACACATTCCTTCAGACAGAAGTCTTTGGTATTTTGCAACTGTGTATTCCCTACCAACATATAACGTGTTTTTTGTTCTGTTTTGCAAAATATTATCCCTTCAGAGCCAGAAGTAGTATATATGGGTATTATTTCTATACCATCATCATTATAAAGATACTAACACAGAACACAACTACTACCATAAGGAATGTCTTGCCTTTGTTTTAACGTTATACTAATCACGTGTCGGGCTTCGAGACCTATTATAATCAGTTTTGAATGGTTTATACTTTAGTTGTACGTACCGATTCGGTATTATCTTGCAAACGTCTCTCAGTGTTAATGGCAAATGCAACTGTATTTTGCTTGCCCCTCGTGCTCTGCTCTCTTTCTCTCTCTCACACACACTCTCTTCAGTTATATATGAATATGTATTAACCTATGTAACCCCGAAGCTCAACATATTTTGTTGAAACTGTTCTGTTGAAAAAGAACCAGAACCTCCTAAAGATATGCGCCCATTTAACATAACACAATTAAAAAAAACAAAAGTTGTACATTGAGTCAAAGATAAACAAAGTAAGCTTAATCAATTTAAGCGCACTGTACTGTAAATACTTCCTTTAACAATAAGAGTAAAGCGGGCGCTAATGGGTTTCTTTACGACATTTCTCATATTACATAACCGGAGCGCGCGTTTTGTAATTAATGAGCAAGAATGATGAGAGAGGAATTATTTGTAAGTTATCTATAATACACAAAATACGCTCAGTAGCAGTGTGTGTGGTAGTGAAACGCGCGCGAATCCATTATAGCAGAACGGCCAGTTGACTTCTCGGCGCAAGGTGGCAATGAAGGGCGAATGTAGAATTTTTACACACGTGTGTTTTGAAAATCCGTGTTGTGTAAAAAGTTAGTAAGACATATAAACAAAGCAAAAAAAGAACAACATCAACAAAACACCCGGTACAGTTTAACAAAACATAAATGATTTATGATTTTGCCTATTGTAAGAAGAAAAAGAAAGCAGTCGAGAGGAAACATAATTAAACCGAATTGATTACATATATGAATTCTAGAGGAGAAAACTAATCAATTGTCGAGAAAATACAAAAAACAAAAACACAATGGTAATCAATAAAGAACAAAGAACGCTAATAAAAGTATATCTGATGAGCAAGATTAATAGAAAACAAACAAAAAAAAACTCGAAAATCTACTCTCAACTATGTTCCCGGTGTGTGCGTGTGTGTATGTGTGCGCGTATGTATGTGGGTGTGTCGTTCATGATCTCTACATGATGAATTTAGTATATTTGTTTCTATTGTTTATTCCTCTTCCTACCTCTATGTTGCACCAATTTTATCTATTGCTAAATTAGTTTGTGCTTCGTAGTAGAACCTTGGCAACAATCTAAATCTTATATGTATTTTTACTTTAGTTGTACCAATCTTTTTAAAAAACCGTGTTTTCACGCCGCACACCGGTCTCCGAGCCAATACTAATAACAAAAAAACCCCACTACCCCAGCGATTTTGTTGGTTGTACAATCGTAAAAGAACGCAAGGTAGCTAACAAGAACAACATGTTTTACCAACAAAACTACACCCCTACCTTTAATCTCTCTACTTTAATTAAGCGGAAAAGAGGGGAAGTCGCGAAGTATGCGAAGAAAGGAAGCCACAAGCTGCAACCGAAGCAGGAATAATGTACGCAATTCTCCTTTATCCTTGTCTTTAGTGCGTTGGTTAGAATCGGTTATAAGCATATTATACATACGTTAGGGCGACGGGAATGTGTGAGGTGCGTTGTGCGTGTGTGTATGTGTGTGCGTTGTGTCACGAAAGAGGAGAGGAGTCGCGTGGTTAGGTGTCTTAATTGGTAGAAGTCATGGCGGCAGCAGAGTCAAAGCGCCACCGTTCGCCGGCTGGCTGCTGGTACACGTGTTGACCAAAGACCAAAAAAACCAGGGAAAACGAATGAACAGCGGGTGAAATAGAGATAAAACACAATGGCAATAGGCAATGTTGTTGGCGGGCAGGGTTTGCTTTCTCTCTCTCTCGTCTCTCAGATCTTTCTACTACTGGCACACCGTTCCTGATTGTATCTTATTTTTCCACCATTTCCCCCCTTATTTTTTACCGCAAGGCTATTATTAAAGGCCCGCAGTGTGTGTAATGCTAAAAAGTAAAATGCAGCTAAAGTTATTATTCACTTCCTTTGGTACCTAAACAAAGCAGAAAAGCGAAGAAATAAGAACGAATTTGAACAAAAATTAAGTGGCCATAATATACACCTATATCCACACCACAGTTTACAACTAACTTAAACCACATTTCCCACGATTTGTTTTTTTGCAGTGTGTGTGTTTTTAAATTTACTTTTCTTCTAAACCCCATGGTGTTTTACTTTGTTTTTTTTTATGTTGGTGGCATTTGATATGGCTAATATTTTAATATTGCTTTTGTTTGTTTTGTTGTTACTTTCTGGTTTTATTATTATTTGGTTTTTTTCTTCCCTGTTATAAGATTTACTTGTTTTTTTATTGTTTTTATTTAACATCTCGCAAAAGAATTTTTAAACATTATTATCAAAGCATTAAATTTCTTATTAAAGATTCATTTCTCTTTTGTAACATCTTTCGCCCTTCCCAGCCCAATTCTTCCCACCGCTACTCCCCCTCTCCCCGTTTTGCTCCTTCTTCTTCTTCCTATGTGTGCGCGTCCGTGTGCTCGCTTTTTGATCGCAAATGAGAATCAGTACAAAGACCGGCAATAATAATAATAATATCAATAATAATAATAATAATGGCAACAGAAAGCGAATCTAACGATCCGAGGAAGAACAACCTCTGCATTTCCATCGATCTCCGACCCACCACCACCCCACCCACCCTCTCAATTGCTATCAGTTTAATTTGTCACGCGAAATCAAAAAATATTAAAAAAAAGGATAAAGGAATTTTTCGAGATTACAAACCGCTGCTCTGTTGTAGGTTTAGAATTCACCCACTATTGAGTTATAGAGAACGGCAACCGCAAATAATATAGGGCATTCTCGCTTCGAACAAACATTGAACGAATCTAAATGATCAGGATAACAAGCACATAGTATTCATAGGGACAGTAGTAGGCGTGTTGAAGGAGAGGTTGTATGTCGATGTGATGTGGTGTACTCATCATCGACTCTGGAAGGTTCAATGGTTTTCCTTTTCCAAAACGTTCCATTTTGTTATGTTTTAGTAGAGACCTTTTTAGTTCTTTTAATTTGTACCAATGATTTTTTATTCGGTTTTTTCTTTAATGCATAAATTTGTAGCTCTGCACCTAATTTATTTTCATTTTCCGTCCAATGGCATTTCTATGCATCTCTCTAGCCAAAAACGGGTGTTACGATGGGAGAAGCTAAGAGGCGTTAGATCAATCACAATGCATAATAGTGGAATGGAGTTAAAGAATTAGCTTGAAACTCACGTGTAGCGTCGTAGATTTGTGAAGTGTATGTGATTTACTACATTTAGGACCATTCAGGGGATAGAAAGAAGCAGCTAGCAGGCAATAATCGCCAGAAGCAATGCGTTTTAGTAAGGAAGGAAGGACTTAACTAATCATTTCCAATTGGCAAAGCTGTGGCTACCTTTCCATATTTTGTACACCTTTCAATTTCCGCACTTTGTCCTTTTAGCTGTGGATGCATATCTTCACCACAAACAATTTCCCTCTTGTGCAACCACTGCGCAAACTGAGCATGAGAATAACGTGAAGTATCATTACAGCAAAATGCACCAACTACTCTATCTTCCTATTGCTCTGTCTGGTTCATTCACGTAAATTGATCATTATTGCTGCATTCGGCATTTTGCTGATGCCCCCCCCCCCCCTCCCCCTCTTCAATAGTAAATATCCTTCAACAAAGTTTTGGTCGGAGATCGGTGGAGTGTGCTGGTGGTGGTGACGACACCGGGGTGGGATGATTGTGTGTGTGAACAAATGAAAGAAAAAGGTGTCTTCCTCGTTATCAAAAGTATCGCTCTGTTGGATGCTGCTGCTGGCTGATGCCGCCGCCGTTGAAAGAATTTGGTTTGTAGATGATTCGATCATTTGCGATGAAATAAGCGAAAACATGGGTGGTTCAACCTTGCCGAACTGAGGAACGGTGTTACTAATGCGGTCACAATTCGTTACCATCACCGCGTGTGGTCGTACGATTGCGTTTTGTTTTGTTTCTTTCTGTCCATCCTTTTCCTATAGGATAATGCGACGGAGGAAGGTACTGAACTGGGCATGCAAGAAGCTGGCACTCCGACTAACACTACAACGATACCTGCTGCTGTTCCGATGATTCAAGGAACAAACAACCCTAGCTCGGCCATCGATGACGGAAAGCCCCGGATCCTGTCGAACATCATCATCAATGGGGCCAACAATGCATCCGTGATAAACCCGCTGGTGAAGAAAGAGTTGATCCAAAAGGTCAGCAATAATCTGAACAAACAGCAGCAACAGCAAAAGATGCAGCAACAGAATGTGGTGCCGGCAGCAGAACCGGAAGCAACCGTTGTGGGAACGTCGGTCGATGTTCCGCCGCAACGGGACGCAGCGGATGAGGCAAAGGAAAAGGAAGGAGACCTAGAGGAGAGCAACGAGGGAAAGGAATCGTTCGTAGTGACGTCGGATTACATTCAGCAGTGTAAGTTGTTCTTGTGTCCTTCCTACAGTGCCATCTATATAGATTTGCAGCATAATGAGACAAATCTTTGTGTGTTGTCCACCTTTTGTAGTGATCAATAATGCCCGCAAGCAGGGCAATAATCCGCCGGAGATCGAGGAAAAACTGCTGAACCTGCAGCGCTACCACGAGAAGAACACCAAGACGGAAGATCGGTCCGATCGTACGATTGCGCTGCAGCACAACTACAGCAACATGACCGGCAATCGGAGCGAATCGCACAGCAACAGCAGCCGCACGCGCAAACGTCCGACGCCGCGGGCCGAGGACGACGATGACGAATGGCAGCTGGATACGCCGAAGCGTTCCCGTCCCTCGAAGAGCACCTCGTCCGCTGCCGGCGGTGGTGTAAGTACGCACCTCAGCCCGGGAGGCAGCAGCCGGGAGAGAAAGCTATCCAACAACGAGACTCACGGCGGCGCCGCCGCCAGTTCGCCGAACAAACGGCGAACAGGAGCTTCAAGCCATCAAACGCAGCACCAGTCACCGACAGCAACGATGATCGTGACATCCTCTGCGGAAGGTAAATCGGACTCTCCCTCGGCCGGGCGCAATAGAAATGCGGAAAAGCGGAAGCAGCAGTCGTCTGCTGGCGCGAATTGTGATTCTTCGGGCACGGCTAATTCGCCCCAGCAGCACCAACAGAGCGCACCTCACCAGCGGCAGAGCAAACTACAGGTATGTTGTTCTCGTTTTAGCGCGTCTGGTTTGATGATGCAAACGAGTGTCCTTCTTCCAAGCAAGGAAGAGGACTTGGCACGTTTTGCATCGTGTGAACATTCTTCCCACATAGAAGCTATTTTTGCCCCCCACGTTCTTCCCCTTCTTTTGTCGCCGTTGTCCTGTTGTTTTTTTCTTTCTCCCTAGCCTTGTTTTTAGCTATTGTTTACTCTGCAAGTTGCTGCGCTGCGCTTTGCCGAAGAGCAGCGGTGTGTTGCAGCAAATGTTCATTTCTTTCCTCATTTCTGACTCCACGCCATTTCCCATAAACCGTGGAATCAGCTACAGTTTGTCTTTTAAGCTTTATATCTTTATTTCATTATTTATTTATTATTATTACGATTACTAATTTGCCTGTGTCCCAGTCTTAGCATATGCAACACCAAAAAAAAAAAAATACCGAAAATAAAATCCTTATTTCTGTGTGTGATTGTTCTTTTGCGCTAGGCACAATTGAATCGTCACAAGGAACAGTTAAAGAAAGATATTCTCAAGAAACGATCTCATCTCGAAAAGGAATTGCAGGTACAGATACAAAAGGAACTCTCCGTCGAGCTGCAGTCGGCTTCCGGCACCACGAACATCCGGGCGGCATCAGCAGCAGCAACCGGTGGTGGTGGTGGTGGTAGGGTGATGGTGACCACAGCAGGCACTACTACGGCAGCTTCCCTCCAGCAGCAGGAGCAGCAGCATCAACAGCTTCAGTCGCCCTTAATGGCCGAGTCGAGCCTGACCAATGCGGACGAACACGAGGAGAGCGAAAAGCTGGTGCCGCCCGGTCGTGGAAGCTCGAAGCAAACGACGGATAAGAGTTCCTCCACAGCGTCTGCAACCACCACATCCAGAAGAAGGTAAGTGTACCTGCTGCTGTTGCTGCTTGTGAAAGCATTTGCCGCGAACAATTGTGTGCTTAATCGTTTCCTTCCAATTTGCACAGAACAATCGTTAGTGGTGCTAATGCCGCAACGAAAGAACCGACCGGAGCGGCGGCCTCCGCTAAACGGGGCCAGAAACATGCTACCCCAGCGGCCAAGTCCGGAAACGCTCGATCGTCGGGTGGCCGTGGTGCGGGACAGTCAAAGAGGGGTGCGAAAAAGAACAACAAAGCCCAAACGCATTGCATCTGCCAGACGCCGTACGATGATTCGAAGTAAGTTGGGGAGCTTCAAGGGGAATGTGGGAATTGTTGTATTAACATGTTTTGCAATTCTTTCGGTATCCGGTTGGCAGGTTCTATGTTGGGTGCGATCTGTGCAACAACTGGTTCCACGGCGACTGTGTCGGCATTAGCGAGGCAGAGTCGAAGAAGATCACTGAATACATCTGCAGTGAGTGTAAGCATGCCCGGGAAACGCAGGAACTGTACTGTCTCTGCCGTCAGCCTTACGACGAATCTCAGTAAGTAGTACCTCCTCATCCTACCCATCAGAAAAAGCATGCGATCGCTTTTGTTAACCGCCGTTGGATCTTTTTTTAAAGGTTTTACATTTGCTGTGATAAGTGCCAGGATTGGTTCCACGGCCGTTGTGTCGGTATTCTGCAGTGCGAGGCGAACAATATCGATGAGTATAGCTGCCCGAACTGCCACATGAACAATGCGATCAATTTCGCCAACATGAAGACGCTCAGTGCAAAGGAGTTTGAAAATCTGAAGAAGCTTATCAAACAGATACAGGTAAGACAATATTTCCCGTTGGCTTCACGCCGTTTTTGAAGGGTTTGATGATGTGTTAATCCTTGTGTTTCAATTGTTCCTTTTTTTTTGCAGCAACACAAAAGCGCCTGGCCATTTATGGAACCGGTCGATCCGAACGAGGCACCGGATTACTATCGTGTGATAAAGGAACCTATGGGTAAGTTGTTGTGTTTTACGTGATCTTGAAGCATTTAAAAAAAATCTATTAAAACGTTTCCCCCCTAACAGACCTGCAAAAGATTGAAGGTAAAATCGACAACAAAGTGTATCAAACGCTGTCCGAGTTTATCGGCGACATGACGAAGATATTCGACAACTGCCGGTACTACAACCCGAAGGAGTCGCCGTTCTTCCGGTGCGCGGAAAGTCTGGAATCGTTCTTCGTGCAGAAGATCAAACACTTCCGCGAGCATCTCATCGATCGAAACGATGATGCGGCGGACGTAGTGGCGGCGGCGGTGGCCGGCGGTAGTTCACTGTCACCCGTTGCCAGCCCACCGGAGGCATCTGCCGTGACCGCGATTGCGTAGTCTAGCAGCAGCTCCATTCTGTACAACTATCTGCAGAATGGTTAGCTTATTCATGCGAAGAGAGCGAGAGAGAGAGAGAGATGAAGAAAGAGGTTGCCAATTTTAACAGGTAGATTTTAGTTACTTTTTACCTTTTAACCCCGGAATATTGTTGTGCCACACAGCAGTGGTAGTGCACACGCGGGCTTTTTTGGGGGTAACACACAAATCCCGGACCAACGGGAAGAAAAGAGAGAGAGAAAGTCAGCTTTTTGCACGTAAATTTGTGCAATCTAATTACGGTAGCGCGTGGCTTGGCAAACGGTGTAGTAGTAGTGTATTTATTTGCAAATGTTAGGCGCATAAGTATGCGGTACGGAGGGCATGGGCCGGTCCCATACTGTATAGAGTAGTAGGCCGGTGCGCCTCGAGTAGATTCAGCGTGTGATCTCTGACTGGACCGTGCCGCCCCGTCCCATGCGCATGTACAACACTTTAAGTTTGATCGTGGATCGATTCGAGAAGGAACTTTGCTTTGATTGACGCCACAGTAGGCGGAGAAGATACGTAAAGAATGTGACACACACACACATTCGCTCTTGCAATAGTCAGTGAAAGAGAAGCTATCGTTTAGTTTTCCGATATTCATTAGTGTTTTTCCACCGATTGTAACTACATGAGAGGCAAATTTGTGCCAAGCGCATTGTAAATAGAGTGTGCAAAATCAACGAAGAGAAGCTAATAAGAAAGAGGGCACAGATATATATAGAGTTTGTATGATAGGGACAGGAGTTTTATGAAGAGAGTATATTTTAATGTTTTTTTTACTCTAGCTTTTGAACTCTTGCAGCACAATGGTAGCAATAACACGATTGTTCTATTTGAAATAGATGATTTAACTATTTAGTCATACACACACACCCACACATACAATCACAGGTAGTAGCCACTTAGCTATATTTACATTATTATTATTACTACTACTACTGCTCACCTAATTAGAGATATGTTACAACGAGCGAGAATATTCCATCAGATGAGGGAAAACGGTTAGTTTACGGTGCGAAACCCTTTTTTCCGTGGTAGGATCGAGGATGATGAAGTAGCAGCAACGCCTTTTTTTTAAATCCCGAATGCAGAATTTGCCGTGCCCAAAACCAACAATAATACGCGCACAAAACATGCAAAACGCGTTTTCTCGGTAGAGTTGCGGTAGCGCAAGGCATATGTGTACATACATATGTATAGTATTACATCTTACTAACTAAATCAGATTAATATGCGATAATGTAATGATTTTATTGCTTTAGAAAGGATAAATATATATATTACAGCTAAGATTTACAAATTGCGCTACACTCCGTCGGTTTTTGTGTACAAAGGGTAGAAGGTATTTCCCTTCCACCCGCTGTATTGAAAATTCAATAAAAGTCCAAATCGGGACATCGTTTTACGAAACACAATGTAAAGGATTAGAATTAGGTTATTAAACCAACACCCTACAACTGGAACTGGAAAGAAAGTGGCATCTTTTTCGGATCTTTAAATCATTCTCTTAAGACGTTTTCTATATATTTGTGCTCTGTAGTGTACTTTATTTGAATAAGTATTCACAGTGGTTCTCAAAAATATAACCTATCTCTCTTACTGTACCCTCTCCCACTCCGTCGTAGCCCATCCAAAGTGAGTATGAAGGACCGACTTCTTATCAGCCAGAGGGATGAAACCGGTTGTCCAGCATTTTTCGACGCTTCGAAGTGGCCGTACCCTGTGGAAAAGCGTGATATGAATGGCACGAAAATGGGGGAAGTTATGTGGCATGCTTGGGGGGAGGGTATGCGGCGGAAAGGTCAGGTAGTGTTACATCCTGTAAGTGTAGCTCGATCGCTGGCCACTGGTTTGAATACTGCTGGTGGACACATTTATCACTGATTTCATTTCCTTCGCATTGCTGTCTGCGGACACACGGCTAATCTTGCGTGATATGCTTTGGAAAAAACCACACGATTAGCGGTGTGTGCCAATGATCGTACGCAAGCAACCATGGAGTGTGTGTGTGTAGTGTACCGATAAACATTAAGCGAGGGAGATCATACAGCATGAAAATACTAATACAATAGCAAAACAATTCTTCAAACAATCCGTCCCGTAACGCATATTGTAACGGTGTTAAGTGTAGACAGCACACAAAAATGAGTAACCATACGCGCACACGAGATCGCACGCGGATGGGGCTAGCAAGGTGTGCGATGGGGCGGTATCCACGGGTGGTATCCATGCCCACCCCTCCACACACCACATCAGCTGGTCAGTAGGTGGTAAAAGCGCACGGTAATCAGATGGTAGTTAGCGCAGAGAGACTGTACTGTACTGACACACGCGCCGGGGGTCGTTGGTTACTTATCGCAGTCTAAGCGAACGCTTGCGGGGTGTATCACAACCGTCGTCAGCCGATCCAGGAAAGCGCGATCATCGGTTTTGTTCGACGCAAATCGAGATGCAAAAGCATGTGATGTAAAGCCGGCGGGCGGGACCAAAGTGATCAAGAGGAACATTGTTTGTGCGAAAAGTTTGTCAAGTGACGTTGGCGGTGTTCGAGGCGCGCTGTTAGGAACCAAAGAAAAGCGAATATTTAAACAAGAAAATCACTGTGGAGAGGCAGAGAAATGTCCGAAAAACGATTCAAACGTCCGAGCGTTGCGAATGGGGATGGATTGATACTGTACTGCAATCAGTATAGCTACTACTGCCACAAGGTAAGCAGCTTTTAGTAGCGATCTATTGAAGGTAGCCCAATGAAGACACTCGCCATCTCTCACACATGATGTGATTATTTATCTTTCATTTTATCATCACCAAACGCTAAACGTGTGCCGCTTCTCTTATCCATTACGCAACGAACGTGGAGCGAAATGGAACGATATGCTCTTTTAGAAACGATCGCAGCATTTAAAATATTTGCTACACGAGCATAATAATGCAATTAAACTAACAATTAATAATCATTAAGGAATAATCAAAAGATCATCGCGGCGTTTAACTTAACCAATAATAATAAGAGACGACGGCTAGAGCTTGTGACTAGAGATCCGCGATGATGATAGTTAAAGGGTCATGTGCTCCATATGATGCGTGTACCATCAAGGGGTAGTAGTAGCGTACACAGTGGGAGGGGGGAAAAGTTACGCCGGTCACGCTTCACCGGAAGACAATGCGCGAAACACAGGTGTGGAGGGATGTATCTGGTTCTTTACTCGCTTTTCCGTTCCACTGACCGATCATTTCCTCCTGTTGCTTGTGTTATCTGAGCTAAACGCAAGCATGATAAGGTAGTTTGAATCATCGTCGCCGTGTTTGCTTGAGCTTGAGCTACATTCACGCGCAAAAACAGATCGCGTAATCAAGAGTGCATGTCGTAATAACCGTTCCGTACTCCCGCAGGTTCTACAGGCACTGCACGAGAAAGGGATCCGGTTCACCAAGTATGAGATCGACGTCACGAACGATGAACATTTCTCCGAATGGTTTCTGGAGCTGAATCCACGTGCCGAGCTGCCGGTGCTGCAAAACGGTTTGCTCATCGTACCCGGCTCGAACCGCATACTGGACTATCTGGAGGAAAACTACCCCAAAAGTAAGGCATTCGGTTACGGAACGTACATACGTCTTTTTAAAATCGTTTCTTTGTTGCAGACAAATCGCTACGCATGCCCATCGAAACGGATAAGCTGGTCGTTGGCTTTCGGCAAACGATCGAACGCCTGCCGATCGGGGTGATTACGATCGGATCCTTCCTGCATTCGCAGCACACGAGCAGTCCCAAGTTCCCGTTCGTGCTGCCCGTGCGTCAAACGATCCTAGCCCGGGACGAAACGCTTGCCCACCGGTTACGAGCGTACGCGACGGCATATCCTGCGTTTGCGGAGGTTTTGCTAAAGAAGGCTGACTTTCACGATCGCAAGCGCGGCATCATCGCTAGTGAGGAGTACTTTTGCAAGCTGCTAACGGCACTGGACGAATTTCTGACCAGCGTCGAGCAGTATCTCGCAACGATCGACGTCGACCGCTGCTGGCTGGCAGGGACGGAGGACACGTTCACGATGGTGGATATCAGTCTCGGGACGCTGCTGCATCGCCTGTACGTGCTCGGGCTGGAGGATCGTTTCTGGGGCGAGGGCAAGCGGCCCCAAGTGGCGCGGTACTTTGCGAAGAGTTGCCAACGCGAATCGTTCCAGTGTGTGCTACCGTCGAAGGTGTCGATCCTGCGCACGGTGTGGATCAATACGCCGCCCGTGTACAAGGCAGGGCTGGCGGCTGTCTCATCCGTTTTAATTAGTTCTACTCTTTTGAAACGATAACGGGTGGAGAGTGTTTACAGAAGAACAGAAATACCAAGCCGGATTGAAACACATGGAACTATAATAAATGATTATTAGGAGTGAAAGCTATGAAAGGACCAACTGATGAGAGATAAACAAACAGCATAAAAGCGTACAAGCGCATGCATGGTCAAACACAAACACAAATTGTTACGCGCGCGAGGTGGTGCAACACAACGAATAATAAATAATAGAAACGTTCAACACAGCTGATTAAGTTTCCTACTTGTATTTGGTCGATCGAAGATTTACAAAACATAATAGAACGGATATAGTAATACCAACAATAACAACAAAAAAGAAACATAATATTAACATACAACTAAGAAATTGCATAAAAAGGGGGGATGAACATAAATATTAACGTAAGTCTTGCCTCATAATAAGTAAGAGTATCAAAGTATCAAACTAAACAAATCACCAAAGACACGTTCAATGAAAGAACACAATAAACCTATACTGGGTTTTCCAGGAGTTCTCATAGCTGTGGGACGCTTTATTAACTCTTTAGTGAACTTAATGTAATTGGGCTCTATAGCACCCTTGTTTGACAAATCTTATAAGATTTTTCAAGGAGCCTGAGCAAAATAGAGTCCAATTTTCATCATATCAAGTTCACTTCCAATAGGAAAGAGTAAAGGAAGTGTCCCAAAACAGTGAGAACCCCTGGAAACCCCTGTAAACTATCTGTAACCACCCCGTCGCGTGTTACGCAGCTTCCTTCGCGGTAGGAGTCGTTTAACTCATCCTCCCCCTTCTACCTGGGGAGGATTACACGTTGTGGTCAGCTTTTTAAGAAAAGAAACATTTAGTTCAAGACCGTGCTGTTAGACAATTGCCAAAAGTAATAAATCATTGCAGCTCTGCTACACATAAACGCCACCCCCATTGCCTTAGAGACACGTGTCAATTCTTCCCCGTCACCGATTGTCTGGTGTAGTGGCAAGAAGTGGTGGTTTGAGTGGAAACCCCTTTCAATCTCTCCATCAACACGTTCCGGGTCGTGTTTGTTCGCATCGTGCGTAAGTAATATAACGATTTAATTGCACCGTATTGTCAACACATAGAGCCGTCGGTGGATCTCCATCAAATTAGATCTGCAAAAAATCGGAAAAAGTGTGGTGCATTGGTAGAAAAAGTTGTAATTTTGTTCATGCGTCTTAATTCTATTCCACACAGCAGCGTGCGCGTCTGTACAGCGTGGACAATTTCCCACAGAAAACGTTACCATCACCACACATAAGAAGGGGTTAAGAAGAGCCGAATTGCCTTTAACCTGCAAAGCACTATTGAACACACCTGCCAAATGTACAGAATTACCCCCGTTTTTCCGACGCTATACAACCAATGTTATGCACACGAACCACATACAGCACAGAAATTAATAAGGATGCACGTGGCGTTGTTGCACGCATGCACGCACGCAATCACATACGCAAAACAGAGAAGACAACTACGATTCAAATCGCTCAAAGCGACTACGATAGCGAGCGTACGAAGGATGATTAAAGTCGGAGTTGCTATAGTAACTACCACTACTACCGCCACCAGCACCACCACCACCACCACTACTGCTGTTGTTGCCAATGCCACCGCTACCAATGCGTGAACCATACAGATGGCTACTTACGAATGCGGCCTGCTGTCCGCTGGCCGAACCACCTTCCAGCGGCGATGCACCTGCACCAACGCTTCCGCCAGACATTTGCTGCCTTGCGGCGTACAGCGGCATGCCCATGAACTTGGGTATTTCTTTGGGGCTGCCACCCGCATTGGCTCCGGCCGCTGCAGAGGAACCGGGCTGCAGTAAGCTGGCCCTTCGGCGCAGCCCAATTTCCGGCTTGCTGATGGACTGGTAGTTGAACAGCCCCTTGCCAACCGGATCGGGCAGCACGGTCGGTAGCGGGTACCAGGCCCGGTACGTCACGAACCACGTCACGACGGCAATGATGCCGCTCAGCACCTTCTCCACCATCCGATGGTGGTACAGCATCGTGCCGACCAGCATCAGGTCCCACAGCAGCTGCAGCATCGTCATGCCGATGAAGAACAGTCGAATCGTCGGCGTGAAGCGATTGTAGAAGTACTTGAGCGCCTTCAGATCCTCGTCCTTTAGGTTCTTGAGCGGGTTGGACGTCTGGGAGTTGTCGTTGTTGCTCCGGTTGTGCTCCTCGTTGCGTAGCAAATCTTTGATGCTTTCCCACCCGATGATGGGGCGCGCCTCCTCCATCAGCACCAGGCTGGAGTAGATCAGTATGAAGGCATGGCCGGAAATGTCAAACCCATTCCACAGGTGGCCCGCCTTCAGGCAGGGCGTTTTGGCATCGAACCCGCGCACACTGCACCGACCGTAGCTCGATTCGATCACGTTGAACAGCTTCGTCCACACGAACCAAAACACGGTCGCTATGCCGAGCCGGGGCAGATGGTTCCGGATTAGCCGCTGATTGTCGCCGCAGCAGATCGTGATCGAGGTCATGGCCAGATAGGGGAAGGCAAACAGCAGTGTCCAGGCCCAGCCCAGCTTAACGAAGTACACGTTGAACAGATTGTCCGTGCGGGCGAGGTATGTCTTCGGGTAGGGCAGAAAGTCCCCGATCAGGGAGACGATGAACAACGAGCCAAGGTACAGCGGCACCTTCAGGCTGGTGTCGAAGAAGATGATCTTTTTGCACACGTGCAGCACCATCATCGTGAGCACTTCCCGGATGGAGGTCGGTGTGGCGGTGGGTCTCGTGCCCTTTGCTTCCGCCCGTGCGGTCGTATCGTTTAACCCCTGGCGGAAGTTCATCTGTGGACGGGCCGCGTTGCCGCCCGCTGCTCCGGCGGCAGATGGCGTGTGGATTGGTTTTCGTTTGCTTGCCATCGGTGTTGCGTACTGTTGTGCTGGCGGCTGCTGTTTGTTGGTATCGCTCTAAAACAAGGGAAAATAGGACGTTAACAGAATAAAGCCCTTTGTTGATCGGTTGCTTGACCGAAGCGGGGAATATTGATGACGAACAGAACACGGAAAATGAAAAGGCAAACATCTCTCGATCGTAGTAAGCGGTGTGCGAAGCGAAAGGCGAGAAAGATGGTTCGAAATTAAAAATAAACACCAGCCACTTCACACGCACACGCGCAGGCATCGCAGTTGGGGGAGAGTGAAACACGGAGTTCAAAGGCTCGCCCGTCCAGAGTTTTCACTTCACAGACCCCTTCTTGCATTCCAAAAATAAAAAAGCCCACCCGATCAAAAAGGTGGCCCGTGAGGAGGGCACAACACACTTACATCACTGTTCTACACCACGGCATTAACAGCGTTCGCACGGGGAGAGGGTGAAACAAATTCGCCAGCAGATAGTGCCGCGGTTATGCTCTGGCACGCACTTTTACGACACCTCACGCAGAAACACGGCCGATCGGTGTGGGTAATTAACAACATCTGAATTTCATATGACATTTGCACCCGCGGCCGAATGCTTCAAACGTGGATGCAAAGCGGGATGACGCGGGAGTCAAAGTCCAAGCGTGTGATTTTGCGATGGAATGATACGCACCGGTTGGAATATTTTTTTTTCTTTATTTTCAGCTATTTTCTGTACAATCGTATTTTCTGTGTTGTTATTAGCTGATTTTTTTTTTTAATTTGTCCTACCTTTTCTCTACGTACCTTGTGCGATTGACATGACAGCAGCTTTGACAGCTGCCAGCGTATTGGCGTTTTCTGCTTTTTCCTCTTGCTACGAAGCAATCGGAATCGTTCGGTGTGTGAGCTGGTGTTTTGTGCAGAAAATCGTGAATTTCTCCCCGAAAGCGACCGCTACCAGCATCCAAGATGTACTCGAACGAAGAACCATGGGAGGGTGTAAGTAAATCGCCACGAGTGACACGCCTAAATCAGCTGCCTGTTCCACCATCTGCCGAGCAGATCGTGGAAGAGAAATGCACCCCCCCCCCCTTGAAACATAACCTAACTTTCCTGGAACTCCCGTTTGTAGGGCTACGATGAGTACGGCTACGAGATGGGCATGCCGGAGGATGGCATGTACGATCGGGGCTACTTCCCCATGCACGAGGACGTGAAGAAGTTCCTAATGTACTTCTGCACCGTCATCAAGGATGGGGTGGTGTACGAGATCCAGAATCTGTACGAAAACACCTTCCCGAAGCTGAGCGAGCAGCACTTCGAGAAGAAGGCCTGGCCGAGCGAGGAGGAGGTGGCGCACCTGGTCGACAACGACAACCTGTTCCTGATCCTGTACAAGGAGCTGTACTACCGCCATCTGCACGCCCGCATCCAGGGCGGACCGTCGCTGGAGCAGCGGCTGAACTCGTTCTACAACTACTGCAACTTCTTCAACTACATCCTGCCGTCGAAGGAGCCGGTGCAGCTGGAGCTGCCCGACATCTGGCTGTGGGAGCTGATCGACGAGTTCGTGTACCAGTTCCAGAACTTTGCGCAGTACCGCGCCCGGCTGACGGACAAGACGGACGAGGAGATGGACATGCTGCTGAACAACAACAGCAAGGTGTGGAACATCCTCTGCATCCTGAACGTGCTGCACTCGCTCGTGTCGATGTCGAAGATCAAGGACCAGCTGGAGGCGGCCGCGGCCGGCAAGGACCCGGAGGCGGTGGCGGGCGAGTTCGGGCGCCACTCGTTCTACAAGATGCTGGGCTACTTCAGCCTGGTCGGGCTGCTGCGCGTCCACTCGCTGCTCGGCGACTACCACCAGGCCATCAAGGTGCTGGAGCCGATCGAGATCCACAAGAAGAGCCAGTACTCGCACATTCCGTCGTGCCAGATCAGCACGTCGTACTATGTCGGGTTTGCGTACATGATGATGCGCCGCTACTCGGACGCGATCCGCACGTTCTCGTCGATCCTGCTGTACATCCAGCGCACCAAGCAGCTGTACAGCGCCCGCTCGTACCAGAACGACCAGATCAACAAGCAGACGGACCAGATGTACCATCTGCTCGCCATCTGTCTGGTGCTGCACCCGCAGTGCATCGACGAGTCGATCCAGCAGGTGCTGCGCGAGAAGAACTACCACGACAACATGTACAAGATGCAGTGCGGCGACCTGGACGTGTTCCGCAACTTTTTCGTGTTCGCCTGTCCGAAGTTCGTGTCGCCGGTGCCGCCGCCGCCGGACGCACCGATCGAGGACTACGTGAAGGATGCGCTCGAGCACCAGATCAACGTGTTCATGGACGAGGTGAAGCAGCAGCAGGAGCTGCCGACCATCCGGTCGTACCTGAAGCTGTACACCACGCTGCCGATCATGAAGCTGGCCTCGTTCATGGACCGCAAGCCGCAGGACGAGGTGGACGAGCAGAAGCTCGAGAACCTGCTGACCCGGCTGCTGTGCTTCAAGCACAAGATGAAGAACGTCGTGTGGACGAAGGGTTCGAGCGGACTGGAGGGCAAGTTCCAGTCCGGTTCGGAGCTGGACTTTTACATCGACAAGGACATGATCCACATCGCCGACACGAAGGTGTCGCACCGCTACGGTGACTTTTTCATTCGTAAGGTCATGAAGTTTGAAGACCTGAACCGCCGTCTGCACGCCATCAAGGGTTAAGTGACGGGGTGGAAAGGATAAGCAGTAGCAGCAGCAGCAGCAGCACGATTTTCATTTCTATACTATATCTAGCAGCATACCCAGATACACATTGCAAGCAATTCAATATCTACGTTTAGTCGGTTTTTTGAGCGCGACAGGAGAGGAGTGAAGAGAAGGACGGACTGCAGCAAACTTGTTCGCCCGCGAAGAAGAGAGCAGGAAATCGTATTATAATTTTTAGAAATAGGGAGTCATCGGAGTGTACATTCGCAGTGCAGCAATAAATAATGTATTGCCATTGTGGAAGGCTCCCGGCCAAAGCGTTTACTGTGTGCGTGTTTCATTGATTTGAGAAATGTGAGAAGGCTAATAGGAATCTGAAATTCCAACACGATTGCTTAAAGTCGACATTGAATGACGTTTTCCCGCTTGTCATGCTGATTTGTTTATGTTTATGTCGACAAAAGGGTCGCTTCCTTCGCCTGCAGTTGCTTGGAAACCGCAGTATTTACCAGATCTTCCTGCGCTGCGTACGGAATCATCCGGGATGGCAGCATTCCGGCTGGAACACTTTCCAAATGTGTGTCGCATATGCTTGCAGCACCAGCCGGAGAATGTACTTATTTCAGTGGAATCGTTGCATTACAACCATGTGAAAATGATCGATGTGATAGACGAGCTGATGGGTCCCGTTTTACCGGTGAGTAATGGAAGAATAATCTCCATCAGAAAATTGTTTAATAATCTTCATTTTACAGGAGCTGCATCACCATACTCCTTCCGGTATTTGTGAACCATGCTCCACAGAACTGATCGCTTTTCTAAACTACCGCAATCGGCTAAAACTCGTAGGGAAGTTTGTACATGCCCTGGTTCATTTGAGAAACGATCACACAGTACCGCTGGAAAATGTTTTTCGAGATCATGAGACGGAATTGTTGAGTGTATTGCACGAGCTAAACATTACCGATAAACTTGAGCTAGTCGTTCAAGATTTGATAGATGCATTCAAGGTGGCGCAGGACTCAATGCATGATGCTGAACGAACAGAACAGAGCTCCACACCATTCCGACAAACAACGAGCGACGATGTGAGTGCAATTCCAACACCCGAAGAGTTTGAAATGTTTGAGTTGGATGAAGAAATGCTCCCCGAAGGAACGAACGATCGCAATGAAGATGATATTGCTGAAGATTCTGTCGATATGTTGGAGGCAATAAGTGTTGCAAAATCGGCCGAAAGTAGGTCTACCAGAGCCTTACGAAGTAGGCGACAGAAAGGAGAAATGCATCAGTGTCAACATTGTCCATTTACAACACATCTGCTGAAAGCGTTTAAGCAGCACACGAAGCAGCATGAAAGGTAATAGTAATGTGAAACCGTTTACAATCGTTCGCTTCTAATGACTTCTAACTTTCTTTCAGCAAAGAACCCACCCAACACACCTGCAAGCGTTGCAACGAAACGTTCACCACAAAGCGCGACTTGCTGCAGCACAAACGGTCCACCCACCGGGATCACATGTGCGATACGTGCGGGTTAGCGTTCGACACCAAGTTTGCGCTGGAAACGCACCGCAAACGGCACGAACCGGTACGCCCGTACAAGTGCGAGTACTGCCCGCTGGAGTACTACACCAAGGCGGAACAGCTGCTGCACGTTCGCCGGCTGCATCTGAAAGCGTTCGAGGTAAGCTGCACCGAATGTGCGCTAACGTTCCGCACGAAGCAAATGCTTGCGCAGCATATGAAAACGCACACGAACCAACGGACGCACACGTGCACTGTTTGTGGGTTTAGCTTTAAATCACATACGCACCTGAACCGGCACACGAAGGAACTGCACCGGGGGGTGGTGTATGAGTGTGAGCATTGCAGTGCGTCGTACCGGCGCAAGGATAAGCTCCGAATGCACGTGGAAAAGATGCATAATGTGAGTGTGTGAGGGGACGGGGTCGAAATTCCGGGATACACATTGTTAAAAGGGGACTTTATCTTTCCAGATTCAAACGTACTTTGTCTGTGATATTTGTCTCCAATCGTACGATACGGATGAAAAGCTGCAAGAACACAAAGCGCACCATCAAAATCCGAAAGATTTACAGTGTGGAGTGTGTCTGGGGGCGTACAAGACGAGGGAGGAATTCGACCACCATCTATGTATCACGTATCGGTAAGAAGGACGCAAATCCAGCGTGAATTCGAATTGCACCCATAAGCTTTCTTCTCTTAATTGCAGTGAAAACTACATATGCTGCGAGCGCGATTTTAGGTATCACTTTTTCTACAACAAACACATGTTCCTGGCGCACGGACAGCAGACGAACGTGCGCGTCAAACCCGCGGATGGCATGCTGCTGGGACAGTATCGTGCAAAGCGGGTAAGGTTCGAGGCGGAATAGGAAGAGTAGGCTTCATGGGCAATTTATTGTTTTCATTGGCCATTTTCAGAAACAAGCGGAACGATGTCCAAAATGTGAGCAAGAGTTCCCAACCCGACAGCAGAAGAAAAAACACATGCAAGGCTGTGGCGCGCTGGAGTACGAGGTCGTTGAGGTGGTTGTGCCCGTGGACAATGGGAGTGTTACCATGGGTGGGGAATAGAATGATGAAATCGACCGTGATCATCATACTTTACAGAAAGACATGCAATTTGGTGTTTTTTTTCAGTTCTGCACTTATATTTAACCTATATTTATATTTATGAGCACTGTTACGATTATCACATGTTGCCAGCATCATCCGAATAGTCGCCCTTTCCTTTACGACCCTTTCGCCGGCGCTCCTTCTTCTTGCCTTTGGTATAATTTGGATCAACGTTGTTCAACTTCTTGTGTTTCTTCTTTTGCTTCCCATTCTTGTCCGGCTTCGGTTTGAAGATCATGCGCGGTATGCCCAGATCGTAGTAGGTTAGCCGTTGCAGCTCATTCGCCCTACACCGTTGCTCATATTCCTTCCAAAGCGTCGGATAGTCGCCGTGATCGTACGCGGTAAACAGGTACCGTATCGCTTCGTCGATCTTGTTCCGCCGTTCGGGTGGCAATTCCTGCTTCCAGGGATCGGCGTTCATGCACAGGTCCATCTCATGGCGCAGATAGTTCAGGTGCGTACGGCCCTCGCGCAACCCGTACACGCCGAGCAGCAGCGTGTTGAGCTGACGGCGTAAAGCTTCCCGCGCCTTTTGCTGGCTGCTGTCGGTCGTCTCATATTCGGCCAGCACACAGCGTATGCTCTTCTTTTCCCCTACCAGACCGCGCAGATATTTGGCCATGTACAACACCATTCGGTTGGAAAAGCGGGGCCCGGTTATGCTGTAGTATTTCTCGTTGCCAGGATCATCCGCTGGAGAAGGGTGGCGCGAAGTTTGGGGCTGCTGCTGTCGTTTGGCTGGTACGAGGTCCTGTGATGTTTGAGGCTGCTGCTGTCGTTGGTTTGGTTTGCAGTCCCGCGATGAATGGGGCTGCTGTTCTTGATGGAATGGTATGAAATCCGGCGAGCCGTGGGACTGATGTTGCTTCGGTTGTTGTAATGGTTTAATGTTTTGCGACGAATGAGGCTGCTTTTCTAGCTGCAATGCTATGAAATCCGGCGACGAATGGGACTGTTGTCGTCGTTCAAAAGGTATAAAATCCTCCGATGAATAAGAGTCATACACCTGCCGTGCTGAACTCATCGTTTATGATTCTTCTATTAACAAGCACTAGTACCGGTTTAGGCTCTTTCGGTTCCTATTCTGTCGATATCGATTAACCAGGCGTTCCAATAGCTTCTCTGCCTTTGCTACCTACTAGCCCACGGATGGAGTTTTAGATCTTCCAAAGCTGTAGCTCTTGAATATGATTTTAATGATTAGTAATAAGATCTTTTCCGTGTTGGATATGTACTTGCGAGCTGAATGCGAATGCAAGAAAATGTGTGGAATGGTGCCCGGCGTGTACCGTTTATGTCATATGCTTGATTTCTTGCCCATCGTTCCCGCTGTCCTGTCATTCAAATTGACCGTTATAACGTCCGTAAAAAAGCTGCCTTCCCAATTTCTAATAAATCACACACATTTGCAGTATTATAGTAAAACAAGCATTGCACGAGGAAGATATGAGTTACGACGGAGTTTGTTTGCCCATCAACGAGGCGTTACGAGGCGAAAAACATGCACAAGAGTGAAATCAACAACATGCTAAACCGTAATTCTTCCGACTAAATCGTGGGAACGCATCTTCAGCGGTGTCATCAGTTGCAATTGAAAAACCAAAAAACAAAAAAACTGTTGCATATTTATCGTACACTTTCATGAGCGCCTGTATTTCTGCTACCAACTCTCATGCACCGGTGTGTGGGTGTCTTTCGCGAAAGCACACCACACGCACACCACCTCTCTCATCGCCGCAACATGTTCTGCAGTCGTTCCAGCTGGCTCAACTCCTGCTCGCGCAGTGTGTTGTCCCACTCGGTCAGACGTGCTACACTAGCGGGAAAAGCACCCGACGGACCGCTAGGGCCCACGTCGTTCGACTGTCCGAACCATTGGAAACGATGTTCCGTCTGTGGTGGCGTGCTATCGAACACTGCCCACCGGTTTTGATCGCGATCATCGTACCACTCGTTGCAATGCTGTGGAAAGTCCTGCTGCTGCTGCTGCTGCTGTTGCTGTTGCTGCTGGTAGTTGGATCCGTTTGCCATCCAATCCGATTCCTGCACGTGGCGCGTTGAGCTGTCCAGCTGGTCGAGACGATCCGAATCAATCTGCTGGCCGGCGTACGTGTTCATAATGAAATCATCGGCATACCTCCTATCGCCCTCATCATGATGATGCATCGTCGTATCGGTATCAATGTACTCGTCGGCTTGGTGTTCTTCTTGATTGAAACGTTGCTCCTCGTGCTGCTCCTGGTGGTGATTCCAGTCTAGTTGGGCCCGTTTCTCTGCTATACTGTTAGACCTGGTGCGAGGTTTTTTCTCGTCTTTTTTCACGATTGGCGACTTCTTTTGCTTTTTCTGTGGTTGCTTTTTCAGAGTTTCAATAAACTTTAGGTAATGGTAATCGGCTGCATGTTGCGTAGGGCGTTTACAGCAGTTTTTACTTTTATTTACGGCGTCAGCCTTTAGTGGTCGTTGTTGAACTTCCAAATCAAAGAATGTTATCCTTCTCAACTTGTTTGAATGCTCCAGTTCCTGAAACTCGTCGGCCAGTGTTAAATAATCTTTATGATCGTACCCCGTAAATATGTACCGAATCGCTTCATTTACGGTGTCACGCTGAGCTTGCGAGACCTCACTGGGCGGCTTCGTTTGCAAGCATAATGCCAATTGGGTTCGCAGTACATTGAGGTACTTTCGTCCTTCCCGCATTCCATACACACCGAACAGCAGAATGTTCAATTTGCGGCGATGCCTCGCAATGTTTCCCTGGTTTGCATTGGACCAATTCTCCAGTAGTTTACTCATTGGCAAATGTTGTGAAGATACCAGCTGCTTTAAATGACCTCTGATGTATTTGGCCATTTTGTTTGAAAGCTTAGGACAGTTGCTAATTTCGATGTTGTTGTTGTCTGCAATTACTTTTTGCTGCGTACCGTCCGACAGGTAGCGCACCAACTCCTCATGAAACCGGTCCTGCGCCTCGGTTGTGCCGTGAATTTGCAACATATTGCCGACCGATTCGAACGTTATGCTTAACCGCACGCTGTGCCTTTGGCCGGCCTCGTTAAGAAACTCGCTACCCTTCAGCGACAGCAGCACCTTGGCATGGTCTTTGCTGAGCACCACTTTGGCATCCGTTTCGACCGGTTCGCCCGCCTTTGGCATTATTGAACGATCCGGTTCAGCAGCTCTCAGGATGGCATTTGCTGGCGGTTCCGGCATCTGTTGCGGCGGAGGTAGTGTAGCCTGTTCGGTAGTGGGTACGATTGGCAGCGGCGGTCGCTGTGGTCGCGGCGGTCTGGGTGGCAGTGGTGGTAGTGTAAATAGATCCGGCACTTCAGGCTCAGTAGAAAGTGGAATAAAATCAAGAGAGAGCGCTGCTTGTTGACTGCTGTTAATATTAGCCGACGTTCGATCCTCCGTTGGGCGAGATGGGATGCCACCGCCGCTGGTTTCGCAAGCCACTTCGGGCTGCTTTTCTTCTTCGGTATGAAACTCGGAAAAACTGTAGTTGGAATTTTCTTCCACTATCGTTACAGCAGCTCGTTGGCTGACAGTTTGGTTGCATGGCGCTGGTGTGACCTGCGGGGACATCTCTTCCTCCTTAGGTTCTATTTCGTCCTGTTCCTGCTGCGAAACAACCGGCTCCGCTGACGGAGAAGATTCAATCAGTAGCACCTCATCATTTTCCTGCTTCACTGCTGGTGGCGATTCTTCCTGCTGCTGCTGCTGCTGCTGTTGCTCGACAACTTCCACAACATCATCCACACTCGGCCGCTTTTCGTACTTTTCCAGCAGGCCAGTAGTTCGCAGAAAGTTGTAGTAGAACCCGTTCTCGTTCTGCGTCATCTCGGACAAATTTAGCTCGCACCCGTTGGCGTCGCTGCTGAGCAGATTGTACCGAGCGGTCGGATCGAGCGCCAGTCGCCGCTGCTGTTCCTCCGTCTGGCGCTTACTGGAGCGATTGTACTCGCCACGGTAGGCTGGCAGGTAGGAGCTCACGCTTGTATTTGGTATCGGGTGGCCGAAGATCCGACGCGCATCGTTGCACTTGTGGGCCTGGTGGCCGTGCCGGCAACAGACGCAGCACCACCGTGCTTTCGGGTTTTTCACGAAATTCTCCTTCAACGGTACATTATCCTCAATCTAGCATACATGAAACACACGCCATCCGGTGCAGAAAACAAATTTCTTAGTGAAACATTATCTTCAATTTCTCCCCCCAAATTGTACCAGTGGTCCCGGATTGACTTCCGATCACACGTCGCTATTGTCAAGCAATAGAGGGTGAGTATTGGTGGAGCAACTCGTTTGGCATGCCAAACATGGTTTTGCTCTCTTTTCTCTCGATCTCTCTCACTCTCTTTGATCGATCTACCAGAGCTTCATAATGCACACAACGACACCGTGTGTCACACGGTTGTTACTGTGCAATGCTCCTCATACCTAAAAAACAAAAATACTTACCGTACTGTGATACCGCCGCCAGAGATCCGGACAGCTACGCTGAGTATGACCGCGCACCCCACAGGAGAAACAGATAGTGTCAGCATCCCGTGCGCACGATTTGCAACCACGGACAAAGTTGCGCGTCTTGGCGCCACACTAAGAGCAGAAGAAAATTATCGTGTAGGCACTAAATCAACCGTTTGATTGTTGAAACGTGGATGCTTACATTCAGGCAGATCGTTTTCGGACAGCGTGGCTCCCTGTGTCCTTGCTCGCCGCACATGTAGCAGGTGACCAGTTTCGGCGCGTTTCGACACTTGAATCTCACGTGTCCCCGCTCACCGCAATTGCTGCAAATGATTTCCTTCCTGGGAGGGTCCGGGTAACGATCCTTGAGCAGTAAGTACCAATGTCTGCTATCGCCTAAAAAACAAAAAAATAAAAACATATAGAGCAGTTAGCAAAAGAATATTCTGGTCATGAATTTTCTCATACATAGCGTCGCTACTTACGGGGCATCTGTCTCAGAATTGATTTCAAATTGAGGTCCTCATCCGCCCACGATGTGTTGTAGAACTGCTTCATTTCGTCGTTCCACGCACAGTCGGGACCGACCGGTGGTGCTTTGCTGGAACACGAGCCGCCAGAAGCAACAGAAGATCGACCGTTGAAGCTATTATCGATTATGCGCAGATCATCATCATCATCATCGTCTCCATCGACGTCGGAATCGGCAATGATTTGAATTTGGTCCGGCTCTGAAGTCGCGCTGTTCACAGCTCTCGAATCTTCTTCCATCAAATCCTTTGACCGTTGTGCGGGCGTGCTCGTGCTGCTCTGCTCCAAACAAACGGCCTGAACCTCGGGAGTGCTGCAACCACTGCCAGCGAGCCGCTTCTTAGCACTGGCTTTCGGTTCCTTCAGTTTCTTCTTCTTCTTAGCAACAACAACTTCTGGCTGTTCCTGATCGGCAGGAAGCTCCTCACTGGTAGCTGCCGGTGGTTGCTCAATAAGCTTTTTCTTTTTCTTCAGATTGCGAGCGGCTTTCGAGGGCGTTTGCTGTTCAGTGAGACTATTTTGTTTTCGTTTCTTGCTGGTAGCAACCGTATCCGCCGCTTTGGTGCCTGTTTTACCTTCATTCGCTAGCAAAGCGGCCACATCACCATCGGCGTCATCATCATTATCATCCTCGTCCTCCTCGTCCTCGGTGTCCGAAACCGCCCGCACAATGTCGGTCAGCAGACAGGCAAAGTCTTCGTCGGAGTACGTTTCCGAGTTGTACTGCTTTCGCTTGCGGCCGAGCCGCTTCTTCGATTCCTTCGCCTGTTTGTGCTTCTCGTTGCCCTTCTCCTCCTGCAGGAAGCTCTCGTCGTAATCGCTTTCGGACGATACGTCGCCCATCTGCTCGAAGAAATTGGAGGCCGAGCGGCGCGATTTCTTCCCCGGTGGTCCCTTAGGGGTGCTGGCTTTGCTGGCCGGCCGAGCAACGTCGTAATCGCTTTCAGACGACACGACATCGTCGACGGGCGCGATGGTGGTGAGGTTCTTTTTCTTCTTCCCTTTCGGGCCGGCGGTGCTTTTGCTTGGTACGGGTTCATCTACAGCGCATTCGCTTACTAACTTGTCTGTTGCGGTGCCCGGGGTTACCGTTGGTTCCTTTTGCACTGAACTATCTTTTTTGGATTTCGTTTTCTTGGCCGAACCATCACGCGGCTGCTTCGGTTCCATCTCGAAATGTTTCCTAGCAGCCTCCAGCACTAATGTGAGGGGAGATTTGCTTCTCGCTTTGGTCTTTCCCTGAGGTTTAGCGATGCTGGCAGTGTCGTTGGACCCAGCAGCCACTGCTTTGTTGCTGTTTGCATTGTTCTTAGCAACGCTTGGAGAAGCCGCTGCTGCTACGATAGTGGGCGATGCCGGAGCCGCTTTTGATGCTTTCACTTTCGATGGAGTCTTTTTAGTGTTCGTCGCACTATCCTTTTTACCTTTCGTAGCGGATTCATTGCACTGTTGAGATTGGGATTTGGATGCGCTTCCTTTATCCGCTTCCTGTGGCCGCTTTTCCTGATCGGTCGTCTCGCTGCTCGTGCATACCGTATCTTCCGACGAGATCGACGGGACTCTTTCCTGCCGCGCCTCGGGTGCGCTCTTCTTCCCCTTGCCGGAGGCACCGGGCCGGGGAGCACCTTCGACTGCACATTCCAGCTCATCGTCGTTCGGTATGCTTTCGGTGAAGCTGTCGTTCAAACGGGACCGATCGTGCTGGCCAATGAAATCGTCCGACATGATCGAGCTGTTCGAGGGGCTAAGGCAACGCGGCGAAAACGAGGTAGGCTTTTTCTTCTTCTTCTTCTGAGACTTGGGCAGCGCAAACTGGACGCTGGGCGGGGGCCGTTCCTCCTCCTCGTCGCTGCAATCGATACAGATTTGCGGTGGCGGCGGTGTTGGTATGATTATGACCTCATCCGTCTCATCGTCGGTCAATGGCACAGGAGCGGAGGAACGTTCCGGTCTCGCTGGCCGGGGCTTGGACACCTCGTCGTCGTCGGATGAGTTCAGTATGATTTCAGCCACGATATGCTGCTGCTGCAGCTGCTTGCGGTGTCTCATTTTCTTTGCCTTTGCCTTCTTCACTTCCATCGTTTGTGCGGCATTCTGTTTCCTGTCTTTGTTGATGAGCTTCGTTAGGTTGGCCAGTTTCTTTTCTACCGCCAGCAGCGGCTGTTTGGTTTGCTTCTTCTTCTTCAGCTGCAGTCCTGGATCTTTCTGTGGGATGTGCTTAGCCGCGGGGGCTACTATGGAAGGTGTGCTTTGATGGGCAGATTCAACCGGTACTGATGGACTCTCCACGGGCGGTGGATCGCCCATATTGCCCAGCAACGACTGATACGGCGTGATGAACATCTTAGTAACCTCTGTGCTTCCTCCTTCGCTGACGTTTCCTGGGGCAGTCGCTGCGGGCGAGGATGGTTTCGGGGCGACGCCCGTTTGCGGTTTGTTCCCGGCATACGGGGCGCCACGATCGCCGTAACTGGGAACGGCAGAGCCGGCCCAATACCGCTTCATATTGGCGGGCAGCGTGCCGGATCCATTGTTAATCACCGTGTTTCTCGAAACCACGCGTGCAGTAGTGGAAGGAGTGACCGGTGCTGGATCGAACACGCTTTGCGGATTCTCGTAAGCATGATGGATGGAGGAATATAGCCGTTCTTCTAGCGCGGCCAGATCCCGCTCCTCCAAATCCTGTGTTGATGCAACAGTATGAAGTGGGTCATAAGTCGAAGCATTTACGATAGCGCTGTCGCGTGCTGGCGGGCGTGTTTACTTACCATTTAATAGCAGAACAGTGCGCACGATGATTTTAGTTGAAAGTGTAGAATAAATTGTGAAAGTAACAGCTAATATTAACCTAAACTGTCGTGAAACTTCGTGTTCACCACATTTTGTGTTTTCCTACTGCACGCGGAGAATGAAAGAACGAGGAATTGTCAGTATGACAGCGCCAATAAATATGACCAAGGTTCATATAGAGCAAGCTGCCCGTCAATTGTGAAGCTACGCGTACACGGCAACAATGCTCGTGGCTCAAAATAGGGAAAGAAACGAAATCTTGTCCAGTTTACATTTTATACATAAATTTATTTTAAAGTGAAACGCCGTTTATCCGGGCTCATCGGGACTCGACCGCATCTGGATACTCGAATAACAACGATAATGGGTGCAAGTATATTTTTATCATTAATTCTTGAAGTGTTTTTTAATCTGTGTTATGTTTTGGTAAAACCTGTAAGCTTTATGAATTTTAGATTTGTTCAAAAGATATATTTGAAATTCGACATGGATTTTAGTGTTTTTGGTTATGAAAATGTGCTGTGATAACGATTTTTTTTTTTCAAATATCCTCCTGAGCAGGCAATGTCACTTTTGTATTGAACTGTCATTTCTCAACAGCACGGATATACGGACAGCCGGATAAAAGATACCCGGATAAACGTCATCTTACTGTATTTTATATTTTATAGAATATCTGAATCAATAGAAAAGGGCCAGGACGCTGAAGCCAAACACCAAATATAGTATGCAAGAAAACAGAAAACCAACATTGCAGTTAAGGTTCTTTATTGAATGTTTTTTTTGGTATGATTTCGACAAATAATGATTTGAAAACAATTAGAAATTCACACTTCAAACAGAAGTTTCCGTGCTCGGGTCCATTAGACGTGGCTTATTGTTAGTATCGTATGTATCATTTGAAAGTGCCTGCTAGTGTATCTATCCCGAGCTATATGCGCGTATTGCCTGTCTGCCTGTCTGTAGCACCCGTCTTAAGATTGCGTAGTAGCGTTGCCGTCCTGCTGCTCCGTGCAGGTCGAGGCGTTCTCTGCCGGTAGCGTTTCCGTAATCGCCAGCCAGGGCAGACGCTTCTGCAGCTCGATACGGTATCTCGGGTGGCTGATGGCGTACACGTACGGGTCTAGGCAGGCGACAAACTTGCAGGCACAGGCGGGGAACATGGTGACGCCCGGCGTGAGCAGGCTCTTGTCGCCGAACGCTCCAATCAGCGCCAGCACGGCGTACGGTGTCCACGAGGCAACGAACAGGAAGCAAACGGTGATGGCGGCCTTCGCAATTCGGATCTCGACCGAGGCGTCCTTCTGGTTTTGGTTCGACCGCAGCGACTCCACGTTCATCTTCTTGGCCTGTTCGCGGAGCGACTTCTCATGGTTGACGACATGGCTCACAATCTGGCTGTAGTAGTAAATGATCAGACTCATCGGTAGTACGTAGCTGAAGGTAAAGATCGAGGCCACGAACAGCCGGGTATCGAACGTGCCAGACAGATAGTCGAAGGTGCAGGAGGTAAGGAAGCCCTCTGAAATGAAAGCAAAAGAAGAGAACGATGATAAGTCGATGCAAATGTATTGAAAAAATAGCAATGAGTGTCGTTTGTAGATAATTATTGTTGCCTTTCCCCTTCGAAGTATTCATACGTTGGCTGTAGCAACCTTGTGCGGTGTCATACGTCGTGCGTGTAGAAACGCTGGGCAACAGCAAACGATAATCGATTGACAATTTGTGCACAAATCTTTGTGCCTCTGGAAGAGTGTTGTTTATAATTACGTGGTAGGTAAATAAGAGTGCCCACCGACTGAGAAGTGTTCCGCTTGGTTTCCGTGTGGCAAACGGTACGGAGAAAACGCATCCATCAAAAGCTCGACCAACCGACCAACCAACCAGCCGCGTGGGGGGGCTGTGCGCAACGGGAAGCAGCATAGATTGTGCACCCAAATACACCACCACACCATCATCGCACTGCCCGTGACGGAGGGGGTGCTTTGCTCGGGTTCCGTAAGCAGTGGCAACACACACATTGACCCGCAGTGCATGCTGACGGTGACGGCTGGTACGGCTACACATCCGTCCCACACGGAAACTGCGGAGCAAACGGCAGAGACCACCGCCGCCACCACCACCAGCACCGCCACCACAACCACCACATCCACCATGTCGAACAAGCTGAACAACCCGAAGCGCCGCGAGGTGACGGGCTCGTCGTCATCGAACTCCTCCATCTCGTCGGTCGGTGCCGGGGACAGTGGCATCTCGGCCGACCTGGCCTCACTGTTCGAGTGTCCGGTGTGCTTCGACTATGTGCTGCCCCCGATACTGCAGTGCCAGAGCGGCCATCTCGTCTGCACCAGCTGCCGCTCGAAGCTGACCTGCTGCCCGACCTGTCGCGGCTCGCTCGGCAACATCCGCAACCTGGCGATGGAGAAGGTGGCCTCGAACGTGAAGTTCCCCTGCAAACACTCCAACCACGGCTGCACCGTGTCGCTCGTCTACACGGAAAAGGCGGAGCACGAGGAGGCGTGCGAGTTCCGGCCGTACCTGTGCCCGTGCCCGGGCGCGTCCTGCAAGTGGCAGGGTTCGCTCGACTACGTGATGCCCCACCTGATGATGTCGCACAAGAGCATCACCACGCTGCAGGGCGAGGACATCGTGTTTCTGGCGACCGACATCAACCTGCCCGGTGCGGTCGACTGGGTGATGATGCAGTCCTGCTTCGGGCACCACTTCATGCTGGTGCTGGAGAAGCAGGAAAAGTACGACGGACATCAGCAGTTTTACGCGATCGTGCAGCTGATCGGATCGCGGAAGGAGGCAGAAAACTTTGCCTACCGATTAGAGCTGAACGGCAACAGGCGTCGGCTCACGTGGGAAGCGATGCCGCGCTCGATCCACGAAGGCGTGGCGAGCGCGATCCTTAACTCCGACTGTTTGGTGTTCGACACGTCGATCGCGCAGCTCTTTGCCGACAATGGTAATCTCGGCATCAATGTTACTATTTCCGTCGTTTAAACGCACACAAACACACACACCCACACCCACACTCACGCGTACTCATCTAGCCGAATCGACTGAGGGAAGGGGACCACCACCAGACTTCGATAGACAGCCCCCAAGTCTAGACAATTCTTACCTAAGGTTACGTTAGCATGTATATTTTTCTTTGTAACTTCTACTTTTCAATTCCTCTTTCTCTCTCTGCGGGCGCAATTTGCTGCCGTTTGCATTGAAGTGTGTGTAAGTTTATAAATGAGTTTATAAATGTCATTTAATAGAGGAGGGAGCGTTTGCTTTGCTAATGTGATGCGGGAGGCAACAGTGTTTGATCCCGTGCCAGCAAAGAGAGAGAGAGAACGCGTTTTAAATCCACACAAACTGCAAACTGCAAAAAGGGGGGAAAGGATTCTTTTACCTCCAGTTCAGTATACACTAAACGAGGAGGGCACGAGTTGGGAATAAAGCCTTGTAGCTTGTATTGCTGCTTTTAACATGAATGCAACCTCCTGTAGCTATATAATTTAAGCGCGGCGCGGTCCAAAGCCGAGAGCGCCGCCGTACATGCTAGTGTAGCGCAGTGCGCATCAAAACGATCGATTCGTGCGATACTCCGCGATATTAGGGCGATAAACGTAATACGTATGTATGTTAGTAAGGTGATAGATAAGAGCAAAAACAAACACTGTGTGTGTGTGTGTGTGTGTAAGGGAAGGATGAGCGAACGAGCAAAGTAATGATTTGTATGGTGTAATCAATGTTACGCCGCTTGCATCATGACCAAAGGAGCGTTTGGTGAACCCGTGTGCAAGCGTTTCGTGAACGCGTGATAGAGTTAGTGGTGTGGTTGCGTGCGTGATTGCGTGATTGCGTGAGTGAGTCGTTAAGGGAATTAGGAAGAATATTAGTGTGGCGAGAAATCGATCGAGACACAATTCTGTAAATTAAACATTTAATCGTAGTAACACACATATAACACACCATAAGAGAGAATGCCGCGGAAGAAGGGCGGGCCATCCTTTTTCAGGGGTGGGATCGCATCATCGCTACTACTTCACACTCCTTTACCATTTAAAGTATGTTAAACACGTTTCTACACCTAATGAATTAATAGCGAAATAGCGAGAGAGAGAGAGAGAGAGAGAGAGAAGAACTTGTTGTGCGGAACTGATACAGCGCACCCAACCATTAAGGTCCTTTAAGGTGGGCTTAGAGATAGATGGTATGAAAACAAACAAAGAACAAGAAGACACAAAAAGTGGGCAAAGATCAGGTCACCGGAAATGCAAATCGCTTTCGTACAACTCCCGGAACTTCAAACCACGCGTTCGCACGCGCGCGCGCTGGTTCAAATTCCGTTCCGTATATCAATTTGCTGTAGCACGTTTGCTGTACATTTAACAAAAATCCGCCCCTCTGTAACTCTAACCCTAACCGGTCACAGCGAGGACGAGAAAACGAGATACATTTTAAAGCAAGACAAAAGCGCGATTGCTCAGGGCCGAGCAGAAAGAATGAAATGAAACTACAAACTGCCAGAACAGCAACCACGTGGTGTGCGCAAAACCACCTCGTTCGATCATCGAATATTATGATCGCGTAGCATGCGCGCGCGCGCGCGTGTGTGTGAAGTAAGTTTGAGGGAACTTGTATAGGCGAGCAGATCATTTTCAACTGAAATATTGTGTGTTTGTGTGGCACCCATTAGTAGTGTGATTGAGGGTTTTTTTTTTGGTTAAATTTTTCAAATGGCGAGGAACTAATTCGTGTTAATATTATTATTACGCCCGTTTGTTTCATAGGAAGAAGGGGGAGGAATACTATGTCGAAGTGTCCGAAGATGGGAAGATGGATATAATTATACTCAAAACTCTAAAAACCAGTTCGACATGAAACACACGTGTGCTGCAAATAAAATATACTTTGATTTCTAATTAATCAAAACAGGGCGTAGACGGGAAGCAGTTCGAAAGAATCTGACCAAGGATGGCAGCGTAGCACTTACCGGGTACGTAGCGGCCCCAGATTTCCAGCAGCGGCAGAACTCCCCACGGAATGGTGTACGCCCAGATGAGGCAGATGAAGATGATGGCCTTCGTCTGCGTAAGCCTTCCCTCGAACGGGCGGGTGATGGTGTTGTAACTGTAAAAGAACGTTTAGAATATTGCTTGCTTGCTTATTAGATGATCTCAAACAGAAACCCCCGTTAAGACATACCGATCGTAAGCGATGAGCGCGTTAGTGGCACCTGCTCCAATTCCTGCAAAAGAGATCGAAAAGCGCGTTGCATTCAAAATGTCCCGTAAAGCCGAAAACCGGCCACCGTTGGGCTTACCGGTAAGAGATCCGACGAAGCCAAAAATCTGGCAACCCAGGTTCCCTAGCGTGAAGCCTTTCGTGAACGAGTTGTAGATGAAGATCGGCGTCTTGGCCATCATGAAGAAATCACAGATGGCAAGATTAATCACAAACACGTTCGAGGGTGTCCGTAAGGATTTCGCACTACAAACATCCCAAAAAAGTGAGAGAGCGAGTACATTAAGGACATTGGTCTATTGGGTACATAGAAGAAACGCTTACGCGATGAAAATCCAAATGACGAGTCCATTGCCGACGAGTGAGAAGATGGTAAAGGCGATGTACAGCAGCCCGAGCAGGTAGTGCAGGGAAGCTTCCGGCTCGGGAAACTGCAGCCAGTGCTCGGGGATGTGCACCAGCTCTTCCGGCGGCACGTTCCAGCCGAGATAGCGCAGGCCCGATTGGTCCGCGCCAATCAGTGCTTCCGGTCGGTAGGCGGTCTGGTTGTCAAGCTGGACAAGACCCATGACGGTGGTGGTGTTGGTGGAATTGCTTGGCGATGGTGGTACCGGTGTGCTTGGGTGTAGATTTTCAAATTCACCGGTACTGGTTATTCACCTTTTGTGGACGAATGGAAGGGCACTTGAGATTAGTCTGTCTATTGGACGATCGGGTTCACAATCACTGTGGTCACTATTAAAATTAAAACCACACTAAAACCATGCACACACAAACCAATCCACTGTAATCGTACGTTACCTTTCTTTTTTCGCAATCGGTGGAACCGTATTGACCGATTTTCGGAACCCAAAATCTGGCACACCGCCCTAGACACGCTCGCTGTGCCTACTGACGAGGTGGACGATCGTGGTCAAAGATTTTATAGCCCATCAAGCGGGGGACCAGGCACAAGCACAAATCTGGTGGTAAATTTGTGAATTGTGACCTGCCTGCAACTGTCCAACCCCCCTCCCCCCCACGTGCCCACCCTGGTGTACGGTGCTGGCAAATCCTGTCCCGGGGAAAAAGGTAGCAAATAATTTAATCAACGATGGATCAAACCCTGCCCTGCATAACCGGCCAGTTCTCGGGCGGGGTTCCCGGGGCCGGCTGGCAGTTAGGGCTTCGAACATACACACATACATGCTCTGTTTGTCCCCCCCGGGAGGATTACCGGCCGGATTCTAGGGGGCCAATAGACCGATTGGGGGCCGATTAAATCGAAGGGAAGTAAGTATTTGATTAAGTGGCGTACAGGTTGCCAAAGAATCACATGCGTTCGCGTGTTGGTTTAATTTAATTACCGGGCCCCCAAAAAATAAGAACGTCCTACTTTTGTGGGACGGGGTGGGGGGATTGAGTCCTCTTTTTTGATAACACTTTGATTCTAGCATTCGATACGGTCAATGCAGTCTGCGTTGGGTGGCTTATTTTTAAACGCGCTCCACACAGTCCGGAACGGGAGGGATTGCCGGGTCCTAGTTACAACCTAGTTACAAGGTGTTGCAGTTAAATGGGCGGCGGGACAAATGGGGATTGGTTTTGGTTCTCTTTTAGTTCTCAATTTGTTCGCAAAGCCGAAGCACACCGTTCCCGCAGCCATAGAAGTGAAATTTGCGTGATTTTATATCCGATAGTGTTGCAATTGTAGTCCCAATTAAATGGCAAGTATAGGATTTCGGATCTAACGATTGATGGTGGGCTAACGGTGGGGTTGGTATGGTTGTAAGGGATTACTACTAAAATAGTATCCGTGGTGTTTTGAAGCCGTGTCGGCCGCTTCTATTTAACTGCTAGTAATAAGAGCACGTGGCACATGGTCGTTACTGTTCGAAAGCCTTCATGAACGTTGTACCTGGAAAGCGGATAGGAAGGGCAGTTCTTTCCTTCCAAGCCTTAGACAATTGGTCGCGCGTAGAGCACGTAACGGATTTCAATTCCCTTCGGAGTGTCGCTCGTTTTCCATCGGTCCCTCGCCATTTCGGAAATGTGTTTCCCAATTTAAAAATCTATTTCCATTGTAAAAGCGCATGGCTCTGTGTTTATTTTACATGTAAATGACTTTACGCGCCGTTCCGTTCCTTTCCGTTGCTACGCAGCGAATTACAGCAGCAGTATTTGCCCTCAGTACAGTAACCTGCTTGCGCGAAAGACTGGAACCACAGTATCACCATCTGCAACAGACAAGTAGTGTTTGTCGTTGTTGTTGCGGCGAGTTGTTGCCTGAAAGCCTTGCCGCTCTCCCCGCGCGCACACCACCACCCTAACGCTTCTGATCGCCCAGATCGTCGATGAAATCCTCATCAATTTCGGGCCACTTTTCCGGGATGATGTCAAACAGCTCGTCCTTAACGTCGCCCTGAATCACGATCTCGTCGTCCCCGGTGACGGACGAGCCGCACGCAAACTTGGTGCCGAAAAACTTGGCCGCCAGCTTGAGATCGATATCGAACGTCGCCAGACCGGTCACCACCGTGACGGACTTCCGCTTGCCCCGTGCCGACCGGGACAGCGTTATCTTCTTCGGCACGTCGTCCTTCGCCTTTTTCGTTTTCATCATGCCCTTGCCGCCGCGCTTCTGGGGTTTCTTCGCGTCGTCCGCGCCATCCCCGGGCGGCTCACCGGCAGCGTTCGAGGTGGCACCTGCGCCGGTGCCTCCCTTATCGCCACCACCGCCGCCGCCGCCCGTCGCACCCATCTTCATGCGCTCGAACTCATCCGGCAGATGCTTTTCCAGCCACTGTTTGCATTTTTCGTAGTCCGGGTAGTACTCGCAGTACTCGAGCGGCATGGAGCAGTTGCCACAGTACGCTACCGTTAGCGGATAGGTTACACCTTCCTTCGGTCCGATGATTAGCCGTTCGGGAATTTCGGACGCCATGGCTGTGCTAGAGTTGCGCGTGTGAAAGGAACCTGGAAACGATGGTCCGGGGGACAATTTTCGTAAGAAACGAACGGGAAATTGGGCTTCGTGTCTTACCTTTTGCTTTGCTGCAAGCGCGTACTCGCCGAACGAGGTGGAATATATTTATTGTTTACGTTGAACTGTCACTGTTGTCAGCTGTCGTTTCAATTACAGTAGAGTCTCCGCTGCCCAATACGAATCGAAACTTTCAAATTAATTCCAATAGGATTTTTCTTTCGGGTGCATTACCACATGGCAATTGGGGTTTCGCTTTCTATAACTGATTTATTTCTACATCTGCATTTCGTTCAAATCGGCTTCGATCTTTTTTGTGTCCGGTTTGCTTTTGTTCTTTGCCGGAAGAGGTTTCGGTGCTGGTTTGGCAGCCTTTTTCGACACGATTTGAGCGTGCAGATCCTCAAATTTTTTATCCACCTTTTCGCGCTTGTCGTTGACCTGGATCTGAAAATTAAACGAAGCCATGATAAGTTTTTCATCTATTCACGTCCAGGACGCCTACATTACCTTTTTAAGGTTGCTCGAAACTTCCTTCGTTTTTTTCAGGTTGCCCTTTTTGGCCTGTGATACCGAGAACACAGTTTTTGCTTTCTTCGCCAACTGCTTTCGCTGGTCCTTCATCTTGTTCGCTTTCTTGGCCATACTGTTGATTTGTTCTAGCGGTTGCCTTCGGATGTGGGTGATATGAAACGAAAAAAGATAAAAAAATAAATAAGATTCAAACGTTCTAAAGAACTTACATTCACTCGGTCGGTTTATTATTGTCATTCGAATTACATGGTCGCTTAGCCTCTTCCGATTGCGGCGAGTCCTCCTCTTCATGCTGTCGTTTTTTAACCGCAGTGCGACCCAACAGTAAATCTTCCGTAAGGTAGAAACTAACACGCATCATGTCCTTGTTAGGGGCCACATTGCGTACGAAGGCAATTTCTTTTAGCTTATCTGCCACATCCGTCCCGAGCCATTGTTCTACGAGCTCGCGCGCGATCTGCTTTTTATCTTCGACCCCTTTCGCAAAGCAGTACACATGCACGAGAGGTTGTTTGCGCAGGACAACATCCTCGCCTTTAAGCAACCCTGGAAAGTGTACCAAATGCTCCACCGCCATCGCCGGTAGGTTCATGGTAATGTGAATGTCTCCTTCCATACTCTCATCTGTACACTTTTCCAGCAGAGTTTGTTTGACCTCGTGCTTAATAAAATCGACCGCATCTTTGTTGTGGCACGTCACGTGTTTGGACACTTTGTTCAATGCACAATTGTTCACCAACGCTTCGTACGAGTCGGGGTTGAGATCGTTTGCCAGCACCTTGCATCCTCGGCGTGCTGCCGGCACGGTGAACGGGCCAACGCCGGCGTAAAGATCGAACAGAGTGTCGGTTTTGGCGAGCATTTTCACTATCTTCTCGTGCTCGGTAGAAAGACGAGGGTTCCAGTACACTTTGGAAAAGTCAAACTCAAACAGACATCCATTCTCCTTCACCGATACGCGATAGTCGGGCTCTCCGCAGAGCAGTTCCATCTGGAAGTTCCGGTAGGTGTTATCGATCGAGAGCGATTTGTTCACCACCGTACGACAGTCCGCTATTTTGTCACAAATCACCTGCCCAATCAATTCCTTGTACGGCAGCAGGTGATCCTTCAGGTTCAGATGAATAATGTGGCCAATTTTGCTAAACGATGAAAGTGCTTCCTTGTCGGCCGGCAGGACGGCTTTGAAAATTTCATCATACTTCCAATTCTCGTACTTTAGTTGAATTTCCTCCCAAACCAGCGCCTCGCTACCGATGTCTAACTTTTCCAGGTTCAGCTCAGCTAAATCTTCCCACTTCTGTACGGCCAGCGGGTGGAGGGTGATTTTGTACTCTTCCGTTATTACCGGTTTGTAGCGTTCCATTTTCAGTAGGTACTTCTTGCTAGCCCGACAGATATCGTTCAGATTTTTGTCCTTTGGCACAAGCAGATGAGGCACTTTGATGGTTTTGGAGAAAGCCGAACGGTCCAGTTGCTTCATACCCCGCACAGTTGCCGGAGGATGCAGATCCGGACAGAGCATGTTCTTGAAGTAATGCCTAAGACGTGCGAGCAAAGAGCGATGCGTCTTTTGGAGTCCGGAATGCGGTAAGACAGTGAGCGCCTTCGTTGTAATAATCATTCGCACTCAACAGCACGGAGTTGAAATCACTTTTAACTAATTTAATTGCAACAAACGCGAAATAGTTACCTTTTTCTGGGTTCGATTGGAGCGGAAAACAAACCACGCTGTCTGTTGTTTACCTTTTCGACTGTTTGACGTTTTACATTGGACGTGCCTCTTAGGTAGTTAGATAACCCACCGCTAGATAGCGCTGCGAGCATTCATTCTTTTTATTTGAAACTACCGTTTTTCGTCTGGTGGCGCATGAGAGCGGCAAATCAAAGATGTTTTACATTTAAATATACATGGTAATACCAATGTTTTGTACTAAACAAGCTTATCTGATAACAGTGAAATAGTTCAGGATCTACCAAATCAAGATTAATACCTAGCTTGTGGGGTATTTGTCGAATACTTCAATTCGTTCCACATGATCGCTAAACTTGATACTCTTCTTACGATCCTGCTGAGTGGGTGGCTTAGGTTCCGTCTTTTCATTCTCCTGCTCGGTGTCTTCCACAATAGCTAACAGATCACTGAGTGAGCGTGCATTGGTTATAGGGTCTGCGAAAGAAAGGTTAAAGCAAACACGAGTAAGCAATGTAAATACCAAACTAAACTAAAGGACTCATTCCATCTGCACTTACGTGTACCGCCATTTTCCACCGGTGGTGTGCTTGACGGTGCCTTATGATCATGTTGCACTATTATTGAATCGGAAATGTTCGACGATCGTGAAAGCGAGGAAGTGGAAGAATTGTTCGCTCGTCGTATTTTGTTTCGATAGTAGAGTGCTGCCGCTCCCATGGCAACCACAAGTGTGCCAAAAAATGCAGCAACTATAATGTAGGGATAGATCGCGGTTGTATCGGATTCGA
>SIXB01000993.1:0-36221 GCA_007018985.1 Anopheles bwambae
TGCGCATATCCTGTCGCACAAAGTACTTGTCCACCAGGCCGTCGACAGTGGCTTGCACCGACGGATGGATCGTTCGCTGCTTCGACAGTACCCAGGCCGCTTCGGCCGACTTGCTCTCGGACAGATTCTTGCAGTAGTAGATCAGCGCGTAGTTGTCATAGTCCGTGTCCAGGATCCAGTAGTTGGAGTTTTTCGGTGCTATCAGGAAACGAAACAGCAGTTTATTGTTCGGATCGTAATCCCTTCCCCCCCTCAGCCGTTTCAAACTTACGTCCACCGAATGTGACATTAAACCTGCCTTCCAGCGGGAACACGTCCGGATAGCTAACCACCGCCTTGCCGATGCTACACTTGACCGTTGTGTTGGGCAACCGTTCGCAGCAGTTCTGCACCCGCACCGACCCATCCGCCAGCGGTGTGTACGTGGCGTACCCGCAGTCACAGTCCTTCTCGAAGTGTTGATCGTACCGCGAGATCTCGTACCATCGGCCGTCAACGTACTGGCGAATGAACGCAAAAAAAACGCCAAAATAGCAACGAAGCAAACAGCAACCGAAGAGGCTACCTTGCAATACCTACCCTTTGCAGATCGAAATACTGCACGACCGGACGGTTGGCCGGGTCCGGGCACGGTTGACTGACGATCCGTTGCGCCAGCGCAATCGAGCCGGCCGCCACCAGCACCACAAACAAACACCGTACATCGGCTACGAACGACATGATGTCCAGTTACACAGCTCTTATCGCTACGACAGCTACCGGCAAACTGGCACGACCCGCTGCCCTGAAGGCCCCTCGCCAAACAAACCACACTTTCAGTTTCTGTTTTTATTCCATCTTTATTGTGTGTGCGCTTGTTTACAGTACGTTACTAGATTAGGCTGACTTATCTGCTGATAATGGTTGCACGCGCCCGCACATACAGACACACTGTGAGGCTGGAGTGCTGACCGGGGGGCGTTCACTCGGGGAAGGGGACAGTAACCCCCAGAGCGGCAAGGAAGGGATTGCCACCACTTAACCTAATTGTGGTCGGGCGTCCCTACATAACTACAGTGGTGGCAAAATGACTAAGCTCGGTTCGGTTGGCAGCTTTTCCTCCTCTGGGCAGCTGTGGGAATGTGGAAGAGCGGGAGAGAGAGAGAGAGAGAGCGCGAATGTGTGCGTTTGATTAATAATGAACCTTCAATTGGTGTGCTTCTTGCTTCCGGAGCAAAAGCACTGCACACCACTTACAGTTCCTCGGTGTGGTTTGTGAAGCGCATGTGCGACACCTGGAAGTACGTGGAGCGCAGGTATTTGACGCGCTCGATCACGGTCTGGTTGTCCGGCAGGTTGGGTGTGCGTGCCAGCAGCCAGTAGCCCTCGACGGCCTGGCCCATCTCGGCGAACGTCACGCAGGAGTACACGATCGCGTAGTTGACGTAATCCGTATCCACTACCCAGTAGTTGGTGGCATTGTACACTGTGGGAGAAGTAAAGGACATACAACTAGTGTAGGATGGATCTAGCTTTTGCAAAGGTTTGTCATATGATCTGATAAAGTTGGCATACATTCTGGATTCTGTGTGACATTAAGAAGCATACCAACACCAGGTGACGTCCAGAAAGTGTACATCAATTATCCGATGCGATGAAGAACTGTCTACTAACCTCTGCCAAACGATACGAGCAGCTTAGCAGCCGTGGTAGGCGCCGTAGTGTTAGCGGTTTCCTGCGCCGGCTCCTGGCTAAATACACCGCTACCGGTGAAGGTGTTGACGGTACCATTGTGCGGCAGATAGCCACGATAGTTCACGTCGAGCGTTTCGAGCGGTTGCTGCCATCGGTACACGATCGACACGCACTCCATGTTACGCTCGTAGTCCTGCTCGTACCGTTCCAGCTCGTACCACTTGCCAAGATACTGCGAAAGCATGAAGAAAGAGACATGTAGTGTCGCGTTTTTATCGCTTTTAATTAACAAACGAAACGTGTCGTCGGAATCGTAGAGAAATAGCCGAAGTCGAAGGTTAGAATTGCCACTTGATTATACAGAGCCAGCCAGGCAGCGGTCGTATCCGACATTGGCGTCGGGCTAACGCCATCATTAGCTCTACCCAGCAAGAGCCCCTCGGCCCCTCGTACAATGAAAAAGGCTTTTACGAAAGACCTCCCAAACGTCCACCGCACATTCGCGAAGCGGCGCCCTTCTCGATGGATCGATCCGTCGTCTATTCATCTCTTCCCGGGGACAGGGCATCGGGCGGTAATGGCTAATGTCGTCGGTGTCTTTATAAATCACCACCGCTAAGGCTGAAGTTCAACACACAGCACGGTTAATCGCTAGCGCCACGGTAACAGCGGATGAAGAGAAAAGTATGGACCCTCGGCTTAACTATCTAACGATGGGACGAGGCATTCTTTCGATCTCTAGCCCGTTAATCAGCTGTACAAGGGAGAAGGCCCGTCTCAAGGCAGGTTATGCAAATTTTATGATCAAATGCCGGCCTTGAAACTGCGCCGTAGCTCTAATAGCAACCGGGCCAGCGTGTGCTAGCCACGCATCCGATTTCAAGAGGTCGAGTTCGCCTAGTTGCCTCGGTTTGGCTGGTTTACTCGGGTTCAACCAGGTAGGCGGCTTCCCGTAAAGATGTGCTCCCGGCTCGAGATCGATGAATGAACCGGTACGGCATCGGGAACACTGGCCAATCGTTCACCGACGGTACGGTTATGCAATTTTCAGCGACAATCGAAAGCTTTTGTGGGGAGCAAATGAACGACGACGAGCAGGGCCTGAAACACTGCAGCATAATTAAGGCAGAAGGTATGGGTCGTTTGGTGAAGATGGCTTTTAACCGCGGCCCGAACAATGCCGGTAACATGGCGAGATGGCGGGAAAATACGCCGTAATATTTATGTAATATGTGTGGTAAATTCGACCCACTTACGGCAAAAGGTTACCTAAACGGGATGACATTTTGCGGTGGAACTGTTTTCTACTTTTTTTTCTTCTTCTTTTTGATTTATTCACACTCACGGACACACGGAGAAAGAGAAAAGTCTAGTCCCGGGAGTGCTTTCCTCTGCTCTGGTTGCCCTTTCGCGAACTCGCTTACCTGTTCCAGCTGAAAGTCTTTCACAAATGGCAGATTTGCCGTGGCCAGTGTGCAGTTTCCATCGCGTACCACAAATCCCACTGCCACTTGCAGGCTGCTGACGATCAGCACGGCTAATGCGAACATGTTCACTGTTTTACTGATCATATTACTGTCTTGCTTTATTAAAACTAATCTAAACTATACAAAACTACACTTGCAGTACGCTTGTGGTGATAACTAAGTTTAAACCAAATCAACCAACACAAAGCTACGTGCTGTTAAAAACAAAAGCACTGCGCTCTGACCACGTGTGCCGTATGCCGTTTCGGGCTGATCCGATCCGGTCGAGCTCTGAAAGTAAACTGAAGATGGGTTGGCGAATCCACCGTCTTAAGATAAAACACGATTACGACAGCAGTCTTTGGGCGCAGGAACGATGCTGCCCTCCCCTGTGTGGCTGTGTGCCAGGTGCTGGCTGTGGTATTCGGTGGAACATCGTTGCATCGTTGTGTCAAAGGAACGGAATTTAAATTAGTTTTTCTGCGGTGTTGATAACAGCATTCAACATTGCTTCCTGGATAGGTATTGTGTTAATTTGTTTTCATTTTTATTATCGTTCTCATAATGAGTTTTTTTTAATGAGAATTAGTATCCTATGAGCTAGAAGATTGGAGTAGTTTCAGAAGCAATTTTTCATTTCCATCGATTTCAATAAACGATCTTGTATACATATGTCCGCTCAGCTGCGTCATGTGCAGCACTGTGCGCTACTTTGTCATGCCGATTGCATACCTTCAGGCGGCCTTTTTTCTAATTCGAAACATTCAAATTAGACTGTGTATATGTTGTTTAATTGTTTAATTACACACCATGCCGTGCTAAATTGATGATGAATTTACGAATATTTGTTGGTATTATCTATTTGTTTACTGGTCATGCCATTGCTTTGATTTACAGTATCGTCCATCATTTAATTTACGATAGAGGTTCATTACAGTGCAATGCAATGATCATACCTTATGATTGTATTGCTTGGTAGTGTAGTAAATAGAGATGGTAACTCCTAAGAGATCGGAACCATCCCCCCTGTAACAAAAATTATGGCCTCGTAGATCGTGATGTCTAAAAATAGCTTATCGCACCGGAATGAAGGTTATCAGTACTCTCTCAGTAAAATAATATAGATTGAGTTTTTTTAGTATCTTTATTCACACCTTATTGCTCTTCTGCTCTTCACCATTCTGCTCTTCTGTGTGTATTCCGTTGTGTTTTTACAATAGACCGTTTCGCTTAATGTTGCAACTGTGCGGAGATGAAGTGCAAGCAAACGGGAACAAAAGGAAAGGTTCTTATTATTACAACCAATGCAATGCTAACAATCTGCACTTACCCTTCGGCAAAGTGTTCCGTAATGATGAGCTCATCGTCGATGATGCCGTTCTGCTCCTTGAGCATTTCAATCTTCTCCCTCAGCTCCTCGTCCTCCGGCAGCGCTGGGGTGCGGGAAAGCAGCCAATAGTATTCTGTTTGCATAGAAAAAGGAGCAAACAAAGAGAAGCCCAGAATGTCAAACGAAGCATACAATTATTATCATTATGTCTGCCACTGGTCAGGTCGGGCTTAGGGGAAGGTGGGGCGCCTTACCGAGCGATCGTTCCTCTCCGATCGGTTCGCAGCTCCACACAATCGAGTAGTTCTCGTAGTCCGTATCCAATATCCAGTAGTTTGATTCATCATTCGCTGCTCGATGGAAAAGAATGGAAATTTAGAGTTTTAGTTCCCGGGAAAGGAGAAAGGAAAAAATCCGTCACACCACTCACGTGCACCGTAGAATGAAACGTTCAGCTTTGCCTCCAGCACTTCCGCCTCCGGGTAGCTCAGCAGTGCCAGTCCGTCCACGGCGTACAGCAGCCCGTCGGTGAGCCGGACGGCTGAATTGAACACCCGGATCGAACCGTCCGCGTACCGGCTGTACTCGGCCGTTACGCAATCCGTGTTCTGCTCGAAGCTGGCCTCGTAGTGTTCCAGATCGTACCACAGGCCGAGATACTGAGGGGCAACGTCGCGTGATGTGAATGTGTTTGATTGAAGCGATAAGGAGAACTTATCACTCCCGTTTGACACTTACCTGATCCACCTGGAAGTCCTGCACAACGGCCACATCCGTACGGCACGGTCGCTCGAAAATCGTCCCCTGTACCAGGGTGGCCAGGAAGAGGGCGCCACAAACCAACTGCTTCAACATTTTCACCGATGTAACTTTAAACCGTCGAGCCAAAACTTGCTTTCAGCCAATGTGTCTTCGTATCCCATGGCCGGCGCTGGTGGCACATCTCCTTTTTATATCATTTGCATAGATAAGAATGTCTTCCCCGTCGAAAGACAAATACACAAGCCCCAAATCAATGGTGTGATAAGATTCATCTCCGTTCGATTCATATGCATCCACTATGTATCATTATCACCATCATCAACGTCATGATCATTGCCCTGGATTGGAGGGTGCGTTGTGGTCGCGGTGCAAACAAACAAGCTGGGTAGGGGAACATGGGGCATAATGGTCATGATTTTGCACTGTATCTCATGGAGTAAATCAGTTAAAAGTGATTTTGAGGCAGCAACCGATACTGTTACACTTAAATTAAATCTTAAATATTAAAGCGTTACATTGAGCATACTTATTATTACACGTTTTTTACGCGTTTTTTTTCTTATTAAAGTCGCTTCCTCTCGGCTATGAAAATGTAATGCTCGTCACATCGCCGTGTTTTGTGAGCATCATTCTCACCAATTCTCTCAAATGCACCTTTCACCTTTCTCTATTGCTGTTTATCTTTCTCTCTCCACGTTGGATTTGGCGCAATATACTTGAAATGATCTAAGTAACCATGTTCAGAAAACCATAAATGTTACTTCACAGTACAATGTCTGATGATATGTATAGTAGGATGAATCTAATTAACGGAATATCAAAGAAATTAGATAAAACATACGAGAAAAACAAAAAAAAATAAAAAAAAAACACTAAAATCATCGTTAAAACAATCGTTTGAATGCACTAAAATCAAAAATATTTTTTTCATGAAAAACGTGTTTTTTAATTCTCTAATTTTTATTTTTTTATATAAAAATTCTCTCGTTTATTTTGAAATCATACGTTGCAGTAAGACATTTTAACCGTGTAAGCAGTGGACGCAGTTGACCATTTCGCTTCACCATCATGTCATGTTGCCCCCTATTCCCCTTACAGGTGTAGGAAGGCATGATTGGGAACCATCCCACCCACTCCGCAGAGGGTGGTAAGTGTGTGGTGACAAACCGCTGTGTTGTTTGTTCGAGAATTCATTTTTGACCGAGTCATGGCTGCCAAAAACAAACCCTTTCCTCCAATCCCCCACTCCTACCGAAACAGCCAAAAATTGAAATATCATTCAACCGGAAGCCATTAAGGCAGGGCGGTTCTGTACTCCGAACACCGACGACGAGTGGGGCGACACTCCGGCTGAAGGCTATCTCCGTGTTTTGGGTGAGGTATGATAAACGAACGTTACATAAACTTGGTCGTGTCACTCTACCCACCGTTTCGGGGCTCTTATCGATAACCCCGTACACACATGCCACCCCTCCCGCACCCCAACGGGATGGGTGAAGGTATAACAGCCCGGGGGTACAGCCGAACCGAAATTGCATCGCGTGTCGGAACCAATTTTATGCTTCGCTGAGAGCGAAAGAAAATTTCCGACGTCTGGCCGGAACGGGTTTGATGTGTGTCGCTGGTATGACAAACACAGTGTATCGCACAGCGGACCCAAACCCGGTGGGTTGGGTTTGTGACGTGAGAAATGAGTAAGATTCTAATCACGCCATGTTCTTCCGCTGTTTCGTACCCGTATCTGGCTCAAGAATGGTTATGGCGCTTATCAATCGTTGTTGTAAGATATATTGCACCGGTAGATGGTGGTAGGGTCACTCGCTATAAAGCCTTTTGCCGGTGAGTTGACCCACCACACAGTGTACCTGGAAGCGTACAGGAGCTCTCCCCAAAGCAAGCAAGGAGGACGACGACCCGTTTTCACCATGCAAACTGTTGCACTTTCGGTGGCCATCGTGTGCCTGCTGGCCGGTGCCGTGTACGGCGGGCTCATGTTCGACCGTCCCTGCCCGACCAACGTGCCTGTGAAGCAGTACTTCGAGGTGGGCAGCTACCTTGGCAAGTGGTACGAGATGCAGCGCTACGAGAGCGAGTTCGAGGAGAATTTTGACTGCGTGCAGGTGCGGTACACGCTGAACGAGGACGACACGGTGCAGGTGTCCAACTCGGCCCACAACCTGTTCAACGGAACGTCGATCAATGCACTCGGCCGGGCGGTGCTGTCCTTCCCGGACGAGGAGGTCGCGCAGGGCAAGCTGAACGTGTCGTTCTTCGGTGCACGTAAGTTGGCGGTCTTGAGGCTGTTCTCCACTGGAACGTTGGTGTGATGTTGACGTGTATCTCTGTTTGATCTCGCAGCAAATGACCTATCGAACTACTGGGTGCTGGATACTGATTATGAGACGTTTTCGGTCGTCTGGAACTGTCAACCGCGTGGCGAGGAGCAGTCGGAGGAAAGCTTCTGGGTGCTGTCGCGAACGCCAACGCTGCCCGCCGACACGGACGTGCTGTTCCGCATACACTACATCATGCGGCGGTACATTGATCGTAGTCTGGTGCGATTCACCAGCCAGCTGGACGAACGGTACGTAGTAAACGTGAACGTTACGATCTTCAGATTTTAGATCGGTTATTAAAATAACGATCTTCTACCGGCTATCTTTTAGGTGTCCTGTGTTTTAAGGGTGATCTTCTCCAGTTGGACCAAAAGTGGATATAAACTTACTAATTAACTGTACAATCCAAGGTCTGTTTTTGGACAATAAACCATAATCAACTACGTTTTACATTCATGTGCATGTGATACCTTGAAAGTCCCATAATCGGACATTTGTGTGTCATACTTTATCTTATCGGCACGTCATTGAGTTTAAGGCACAAATCCAAAGCTTATCAGCTTGTTTCAAACCAATTCTCCAAAAAGAAAAGAGTTTCGTGAGCCTTACAGTCGCTTTATTGTATTTTTATGAGAAAATCACTTCACTTACACACCGTTACCTGGTGAGAGTTTCTAGTACGATCGGGGGCATCGTTCGTCCGATTGGTTCGGCACTTCGAACTTGGACGCGTCGGCGTACTTCTTCACCAGCTCGTCCACGCGCTTCACCACGGCTTCGTCGGTCGGGAAGGTTGGGTTGCGCGAGAAGATCCAGAAACCGACTAGTAGTATATTGATGGGATAAGAGGTCAGTTGTGAGTGAGAAAGGTCGTTCACTTTGTTCGTTTGCCTTCATCGATACTTACGGACATTCTTGGAGGGATCGCGGAAGAACGGCTCACACGACCAGACGACGGCGAACGAGGTGTAGTCGGTGTCCAGCACCCAGTAGTTGCTACGATCGGGCTCTGTGGGATGATTTGGGAGAAAACGGTACCACATTTGTTATACGCTCGCCCTGTTTCGCTTCCGCCTGGTCAGCTCCACTCACTTGCTCCGAAGAACGCGACGCTCAGCTTGGCCGGATGGGTTGCGTCGTCCGGGTAGGATACCACGGCCGTACCGTCCGCCACCACGCGCGTATTGTTCGCCAGGCTGAAGGCACCATTCTTCACCGAGATGCTGTTGTCGCCCGTCTTCTGATACTCGGCCACCACGCAGTCCAGATCCTTCTCGTAGAACTGCTCGTACCGCTTGATCTCGTACCAGCGGCCGGCGTAATCGTTCAGCGAAAAGCCACTCATCGCCGTCACATCCTGTGGGCAGGCCTCGTCCGTCAGCAGCCCGGCAACACAGGCCACTAGTCCCGCTAGCAGCAGTACCGTCGATAATGCACTCATACTGATTGTGCGGAGTGGGTTGTTTTGCTTTCCCGGCGAACCTTTCGCGCTGCGATCAACAGCAAGACTGACCGGGCGATCGTGTGCTGGCTGTGCAAGAAATGACCCTTAACGCTTCGCTGCTCACTGGGGCTCTATCATGCCCGACGGTTGTGACTGGATTTATTTGTATTTTTGGTAATGGTGAGAAATGGGAAGAGAACCGGAAGAGGATGGAGGAGCTGAACAGCAAATAGAAGCATTGACCGTCGGGCGGACGACCGTTCTGTGGTAGCTTCGAGAGAACGATCGTTTCTGATGCGCGATAACCTCAGCACACCTCAGCACCACAGTACGGCCGGATTTTCGTCTCTTCGTGGCACCCCCGGGCGCAAAAGAAAAACAAAGGTGTTGTCCATGTACAAAGAAGACGATCGTCTTGGGTGCGATCGTGAGAAACGACTAGAACAACGTATGACAGGTGTGCTAAAACGAAGCGAACGAGAAGATTGTTTTCGATCGGCAAACAGAACAGAGGCCCCCCCGAAAACAAAACATAAACCATCTAATCATAAACACGATCGTATCAGCAGACGAGTGAGCAGACAGGTCAGCAACCGGTTTGATGGCACTTTTTTGGATAGGATTAGTGCGGTGTACACAACCACTTGTCGTTTCCGCGCGCGCGTCTGTTTTGTGTGCGGTGTGAATTGATCGCTCTTATCGCACTTTGCATACTTTCGCGTAAGTGAGTTTGCCAGTTGAGTTGCCGGTTGACTCCTGTTTTGCTTTTTCTCAGCCTAATCGCGCATTTCGTGACCGCTGGCTGGGGGTGAGGATGGGAAAAAGGTTGGGCTGATGCGGTTATGCAATGTATGTGTAGTTGAGGAAGCAGAGCAGCCGTTTTGAGGCGCGCTCGTGTGGCAAGGACGGCTCCCATTAACCTTGGCAGCATCTGACCAACTCGCCACGGAACTGGGTGAGACTTATTCCGAAGTGAACGGATAAAGTTTTCGATTTGATGGAGAAACTATTGGAAGTTTTTTGAAGCAACTTTCAGTGATTTTGTGTAAACACAATTAATCTTTGACAGTGGCAGTGCACCAATTCGATACAATTTTCGTATGTTTTCGTATTTCATCATTGTCATTCTCATTGTCATATTAATTCTTCTTATTCAACAATTCGGCATCAACAATTATGATCTCTTAATTCAACACTAGCTTATATCCAGTTCCTTACTAGTTCCCGCACTTGAAAAACACAGATTGCGAACAGTTTCCTGATTGGAATTGGTTTTAAATCTGTTCCAAGACTGGTTCTGTATGAATTACTGGACCAAGCTTGGCTCTCTGTATCTGTTGCTGAACTCAGAATGGTTCGTTATCAGTTTCCTGAGTTCGGATGGATGTGAGGGCCATTTACTTTTACGGCTAGAGTATATTTCTGAACAATTTCTGGAACGGTACACAGCTTCTATAACTGATCCTAGACTGTGAGAGGTGCAGCAAAATCCTCATATCAGTTCTATATCAAGTCTTTGTCAGTTCTTCTTGTTCTTCTTCTTCTTTTTTGGCAAAACCACTGTTGTCGGCACGGTCTATTCGGGGCTTGATCTCCCAACGGGCGTGTCGGTAAATCGTACGAGTTGACGACTGTAATACCAGGCCGGCCCTGATCTTTGCCAGTTGCACATCAGGTCGTATGAAACATTTTAGACTGGGATAGGTTTATATCTTGTCTCTTTCTTTCTTCTTTCATTACCTGATCCAGCCAACAAACTTGCAGTGCTTCTCTGGAGCCGGAAGTCGCTGTCATTGTCCATCACTATCATAACAGGCACCAATCATTGTATTCCGCCGGCTTTCGCCACCGTCAGGATGTTTGGTTCGCCGTATTAGCTTAGCTTATAGCTTACATGATTAGCTTATAGCATAGGATAGGATGATTAGCTTGTAGCATGCTCATGGTTCATCCTTCGCCTCAGGCATGAAGTGTCCTGAACACACCGCCAAAGATGGTCCGGTGGATGCGTCGCTCAAACACGCCCAGAGTGTTTGCTTTCACCTTGCTTGCATAGGCCCAAAGGCTCGGGTCCATACAGGACCACCAAGTCACTGTGCGACATATGTTACATTTGGGGCGATCTCGAAGTCTTTTGGATCTCAGCAGCAGCTGAATACCTTGGTGCAAGAGGCCTTAGACCCTAGACCTTAGGGACAAGAGGCTAGAGTTCCTTAATCTTTAATCAACACAGTTTAAAATCACGTTAAAGTTAAAAGCACCTCCCAATGTTTCGAAAGTTAGCCCCCGATTAAAACTCCTGCTTTAAATTTTACTTCATCTAAAGATTACATTTTATTGTCTTCCGGCATTAAAACATGGGATTCTTATTCATGGAATAAATTCGTTTGTTTGTTTTGGCTCAACCATCCAAATGCCCTTCTTACTGTGTTGGGCACTGTGGGTAAGCGGTAACTTCGGGATCGATCGTGCAGCAGCTGTGTAACAAGATAGAGAGCGAACGTAGTGCATAAGACAACTGGTGGTGATATGAAGCGGTGCTGAGCGCTTGGTATGATTACTTACAAGTCCAAGTTCTGGACGGTCGGACGAAGGTCATCCTCGCTCAGGTACAGGTCGACGTAGCGCTGAACCTCGGCCTCAGCCTGCGGCGTCAGCGTGGGCGTGCGGGACAGAATCCAGGCACTTTCGGCACGCAGCGTCGTGCCCACTCCGAAGCAGCCCCACACGACGGCGTAGCTGTCGTAGTCCGTACCCAGCACCCAGTAGTTGGCGGAGATGTCGGTGGCAGCTAGAGTAGAGTTTGGGATTGGGTGCGAAAGCGAAAGCGAAGAATTAACATCTAGCGTAGCTTAAGGGTGCCACTACAGGGAGTTCTGTAACAAACCCCGATGGTGTACTTACTCGCATCGAAGGTAACGTTCAGCTTGGCCTCCAGCGGCGACTCATCGGGGAAGGCAACCACGGCACGGCCCACATCGGACTGGCGGACCTGGCCGGGCGGCACCAGCATCGAGTTGAACACGCGCACGCTGCCATCGTCGTTCAGCGAGTACTCGGCGGTAACGCACTCACCACCACGCTGGAACACCTGCTCGTAGCGGCGGATCTCGTACCACAGGCCAAGATAGCGCGGCACATCGAAGTTCACGTGCACCGGAAAGTCCTGGCAGACGCCGGGCGAGACGAGCTGGCCGCTGGTCAGTCCGACCAGGCCGAGCACGAACGCTGCTGCGAGCAGTTGGATGGAGTTCATTGTGGCTGAATGGAGGAGGTCGTCTTCTCTACTACGGTAAGGTACGGTAGTTTGTGATACTTGCCTTCCTCCAGTGCACCACTTTTATACGAACTTCCGCACAACTTGGTTATCGCACGGGTCCTCACAGTTCCCACCCTCCAAAAAAACCAAAAACATATGGACCCACTCGACTACCGGCCCAGGTTACTCGATCTAGATAAAACAGGGCGTCCTATCGTAAATCTGCAATTAGAAAAAGCAAGATAAGAAACACGCGTTGCAGTTCGCGCCAGTCGGGGCAGTTTAGATAGTGAGGTTCCAATCGGTTTCGGATTGCTGTTTTTGCGGTCAGCTATCTGATGTGCGGGAGAATCCTTCTAGAAAGTTCTGCATGTCGCACCGCGGCCACCCACCTACCTATCGGTTGTTGTAAATCAGATTTTCCGGTATCGGAGAAACTGCCGGCTTTTGGGGCCGTCATGTGTGCGTTGTCTTCTTACCCGACCCGCCAGTGGCAGCAGTAGTTGCTCCACCGTTTATGCGTTTAGTGTGGTGCGTACGTATGGTATGGGACTTTCAGAATGTCTGCTGTTATTGTTGCTATCATAACCTTTGGATCAGGTTCCTATCAGACCGTGTGCAGGCAATAAACACCAATCACCTTTGGGGATGGTGGTGCATTGGGTCGGGGGAATTTCGTTGCTTTGCGAAATCGATTTCTGATCATGGGCACGTGCTTAACCTAGTTCGATGCGGTTTATGCGATTACTGGCGATGAAATTGCGTCGGAGAATTTCGGAGGTTCAATCACCTGCAATGGAGGCGGCATGCACGGTCAGCCAAAGTGCAGTTTGTGAGACAATGAGCAATCCCCGCGATTCGATGGCGATATCGGATTTTGTATTTGGCGCCGGGTATAAGACATGGTAAAATGTATCTACCCAGGTGTGCCTTTTGATCAGAGTTATGGGCGGTTATCCTGACAGGCTTTCTTGCTCTATAACAGGCGCTTTTACCGCTATAACTGCTCATACTGTAAGAGTTCTCACTGTGGGGTTTAGCTTATTCGTTTGCATGGTTTTACGACTACTGTTCTGGAATGCATGAGATATTGGTGCTGTGATATACTGTTATCTTCGCTGCAAATGATTGCTATTTCCTTTGCATCCCAATGGCGCTTGCAGCAACTGATAAACTTGCATTGGACAGGAAACCTTATCTAGCATTATTAAACGACAGGTTGTAAAGCTGTATGCACAGGCGCAAAATTGTGCGATCTGAATGATTAAATTATGATTTTTTTTTTTGCATCGCTGTTCTGAAAAAAGGTTGTTCGAAGATACCATGAGGAGTAGTGAATCGTTTCACGTCGATGATTATGAGTAATGATAATTGTTGCGGAAATTGTGCAAGATCAACTGGTTGCACTTGAAATACATGATGTGTATAGTGTAACGTGTAGATCAACGTTGTATTCTACTTGTAAGTTTTGCCGACTCTGGCATATTTTTTAACCAGAAATTGATTCGTTTCGCCCATATGCGGATGCCAAACAAATGGTCTGCAGAGCTCGAATTTACACAAACTAGTTAAATAGCTCTCAACCTCGCGCTAGAGAGGCCTATCCGTGGCTCGAGGGTGGAGACTACGGGAACCATCTTGTATAAGTCAACCCAGCTCCTGGCATACGCTGTTGATATAGACATCATTGGTCTGCTTGGTCTCTCCTATGTAGCAGAAGCCCTACCAAGGGATCGAGCAGGCGGCAGAGAGCCTCGGATTGCAGATAAACGAGGCAAAGACCAAACTGCTGGTGGCAACATCAGCGGGCCTACCAATACATAATCAGAATCTACGTAGGCGTGATGTACAGATAGGGGAACGCACTTTTGAAGTCGTCCCAGAATTCACCTATCTTGGGTCAAAGGTCAGCAGCTACAATAGCATGGTAGCTGGGTTGTGCGCAAGGATGCTGGCTGCCAACCGGTCATTCTACAGCCTAAAAAAACAGTTCACCTCAAAGAACCTGTCATGACGGACGAAGCTGGGACTATACATATAGTACCAGTACTCATATACGCCTCTGAGACATGGACACTGTCCAAATCGGACGAAAACCTCTTAACCGCGTTCAAGAGGAAGATGCTCAGCAGGATATTTGGCCCCGTATGTGTGGAAGGACAATGGAGGAGCCGCTATAATGACGAGCTATACGAGATGTACGGTGACCTCACTGTCGTGCAGCGTATCAAGCTCGCCAGGCTCCGGTGGGCTGGCCATTTTGTACGCATGGAAACGGACGACCTAGCCCGTAAAGTCTTTTTAGGCCGTCCACAAGGACAGAGGAGGCGTGGTAGACTCAAACTGAGGTGGCAAGATGGCGTGGAGGCGTCCGCCATTACGGCCGGGATAACGGACTGTGCGAGACCGTGAGCGGCTTCGGACACTCATAAGGCAGGCCAAGGCCGCAGAGTATAGCTCTGGGTCAGAGACTTATCCTCGATCCATACCGGTCCTGGAACTTATACCGAACTCATACCACATAACAGATACTGAGGCCTTACGGGTTGTGTAATGAACGCATCTTATATATCGCACCAGCTGCTGTAACCGTGCGCCTAGACATACCGAGACAATTTCAAGACCGAAAAGACGTGAAAAATGAACTAAAATAAATAGGGTGAAGTACTTCACGCCTAAATGTATGTACCCAACCGTCATTCTGTATGACATTCCTGCCATGACATTCCTTAAAATGCCAATCACATGCCGGGAAACTATTTGCCGTGAAATAGATGGTTTTTGTATGGAGTTCTGATCGAATATTGTCGAATTTGGTTTCATGCTTCACAGCGCAACGCTATTTGGCGGTATATTGGGGTGTATGGTAAGTATGTATGCGGGAATGTAGTGCGCTTCTTCTTAGTGCCTCTACCCTTGCTTGTATCCAATACAGCCTCTTGAACCATGTTTGTGTATCAAAGTAGAGCACACTTTGAGGCCTAAAGTTTTGCCGATTCTCGTTTAGCATGTTTGGGATGTTCCTTGGGACAACTTCCTAGGGCCGTACAATAATTTGTATTACTAAGTTCGAATGCAGCGATTTTTTAAAAAGACACAAAATACTTATTGCATATAATTATTTTAGGTACTCAATTTGCTAAAACGTATAATTTTTAAATAAATGTACATCGATTTTTCATACATTTGAAAACATACTGTTTCGAACATTTAAATTTGAAATTAAAATAATGTGGTCAAATGAGCTACCGCGCACCGGCTAGTGTTACACGCATTACGCCTAAAGGTATGCAACACACGCAGTGCGCTGCAGGTGGTTTTGATTTGGTTTGCTGGTGTTTAACCATTTTTCGGCGAACTAAGGTTTATAAAACGAAAACGATTAGCACCACTCATTAGGTGTCAGTGTAGGGCAAAACCTACATTCACTACACACACAATAGTGCGATAAACTAGCACCAATAATATTGATCATCAACATGCACAGAAAGGTGCAGCTGAAATCACACTGCGCTATCAATATAAAACGTTATTCATGCGTGTTTGTGTGTGTGCGTGAATCGCTTTACCTTGAATCAGTAATTGGGACCCTTTTTTCATCCCTCAACTCCCGCAGCCCCGCACGAGCCGCTACATCCTCATTAATTGTCCGGCATCCATCGTTTTTATTGAATTGATAATACCACCACCACCACCACCACCACCACCACCCATCCTCCTGTACTGCTCTCACCCTTTCGCAAGCCTATTAATTCCTTTCACCTCACCTAGCACACTGGCATGGGTTTTCCTTTTCGGCGGAATTTCGGCAACTCGCCACCGCAGCACCTCCTGCCGCTAAATGGAAGTTAAATCGGATCAATATTAATGGGACGCCCTGTTACCCTCATGCTCTGTGTGCTCTCTTTGTTCCTGCAGCAGGCTTACGTACGCTGCTGTGCATGGTGCGCGTACGCGGTTGCCCTGGGTAACCCACTCAATATTTTCCGAGCCACTCTGTTTGTCCTCTGCACTCTGCACCCGAAACGTTAATGCACAACGAAATCGATTTAATTATTTATTGTCTTTCGTTTTGTGGGGATTTTGTTCTACTGTTTTTTTTCTTTTCTTTTGCATGCTTTCACTGGTTTTTTGGTTTGTATGGTGTGTGGATGAAATGCTTTCACAGTAGAGTGAAGTGCAACTGTTGCATATTTAGTTTACCTTAAGTATTTTCGAACACGTTTTGTGTGAAGCTTTGTAACTATAGCTTTCCAATCAAACTTTTTTCAACAACGAAAAATTATTCGAAATTGAGCGAACTTCAAAAAAAAAAAGTCAGAATTTGTTTGCTCATCATGCCGGAGAATGCTTACTCACATGGAAAATAATATTACCATGGGTACCATGCGTGTGGACTGTGTAATTGTTCATGTTTCATTATAATGAGCTTTTATTCTTTTTGTTTCGTTGGAATAAAACAAACGAAAATTACATCATTTGAAAGCCGATTATGGACCCGAAACGAACGGTCTTTGTTAATATGGTTACAAAATGTGCAAATACAAAGCTACATTTCTTTCATGTTGATGAATAATTAAAAGAAAAAGAAATACACACAGGAGCTATTTGTTTTATGTTATTTCATTTGCATTTTATCAATTTTATTAATTGTTTTCCACTAGAGTTTGTTCGTTTGTTCGTTTGTTGTTTGTTTCTGTTTTTCTACACTGATAGGGGTTTTGTTTGTGTTTCACGACCGTTTTTTTACTTACTTTACTTTACTTTACTTTACTTTTTCGCTTTATGCTTTTTTTCCATTGTAAAATGTCTTCGTTAGTTTTTTGTTTTCTTTTAATGGGAGGAGTTTGTATGGTTTGCAGAGGGGAAAAAAACAGATCGATGATAGATAGAGAGGGACGCGAGCGAAAAGATTGACAGGGCTGGCTGCTTGTAGTTGTGGGTAGTGGTTTTTGTTGTTGTGTTTTGTTTGCGATTAGCGAGTCCCTCTTCTTTAGAGGGTTTGCCGTATTTGAAGAAAACTATCGCCCTTCCCCGAATGATTAGCGTTCGATTGTTTCACTTTGCTTATGGTTTTTGTTTCACTTTTGCACCTCACTATGTACACGTGATCGACCTGCTGTTCCTTCTTGCTTATCTATCAAACGTTTATTCTCTCTCTCTCTCTCTCTCTCTCTCTCTCTCTGTTTCAGTTCATTTGGTTTTGATATAATTCCTGCCTCTCTCTCTTTCTTTTTCTCTCTCTTTCTTTCTTTCTGTCTTTCGCTCTATGTTCTTTTCTGTTACGTTATTACCTCTTTTTGTTTGGCATTAGGATTGCTTTCGAATCAGGAAACTCTTCTTTTTCTCGTGTTTTGTTTTCTTCCTTCCCCTGTTTAACCCCCCCTTTGCTACATGCTAAAATGATATGGTAATCTTTCTCTTTGCTTGTGTGTTGCACAGTTCTTTACCACCGTTGTTGAATTTCCACTACTTTTCCAGGTTTAAGTTTTGCCCACTTTGCTCACTTTGCTTCCTACTCCACCCATAGTTTGTATTCCCTGTGTTGTCTTGCTGTGTGTGATCTGTCTTGCTGTCAGTAATTTCATGTACACATTCTATTTAACCATATTGTGCTTGCTTCATCTGTTCGCTTGCTAGGTTGTAATGATTTTTGTTCACTGTTTCGCAAAACACTCAATCACGACGATTTCGTGACTACACACTACACGGTGTAATTTCTACTGAGGGAAGAACAGGGGGAAGGGAGAGCTAAGGTCGGAGAGGAAAGAAAGGTCGTTTCCTTTAGTCTTGTTGTTATGTTTTGTTTTGTTTTTTCACTTACTATGCTTTCTCTAATTCCTTCCTGCTCATCCTAGCGGTAGAGGGAAGAGTGTGATGAATAGGAACAGGTACAGAGAGTTGGTTGATTTGAAAAAAAAAAAAAAAAGATTAAGAGGTTCCTAGTTCTCGAAAGCAAAAAAAAACTCTTCTTCAGGGAATAGAAAGCAGAACTAAATAAAAGGAACAAGGGAAAAGAACAATAAAAAGTGAACAACTTGAACGAAAACAATACAAATACTTCCATTAGCGATCGAAAGCGAAACAAGCGCAAGACAAAACAAAGAGTTGCCAAATCGGTCCAATCGAACAGTGCGAACAATTAAACAAAATATACATACACACATACACATAAACGGTTGCAGGAGTTTGCCTTTTTGCTTCATTCATTCAGTGTTTAGCTTGTATTCTTGTTGACTTTTGTTTTTATCATTATTTTATTATTACGTTCTAGCCGCACTGTACAAGAGTATTTACACAGGGTTTTATTCTATCATAGTTTCATTATGTTTCGGCGCCATTTTACAATTTACCCGCGTCCCTATTCCGCGTCGTGATTGTGGGGTAGAAAGCTCTCCTTTTCTGCGTTTACTTCTTACTTTCCACTCAAACTTAGGTGCTGCATAGTTTAAAAAAAACACACACACACACACACAAAATCCATTTTAAAATCCACACATTGAACTGAAAATGTTGGGATACAGGCAAGCATCTCCAGAAAATGGTTAAAAAAAGGCGTGGCTTAAAACACAAAACCAGTCATCAAGTACGCCATCATCAGCATGCTGACAGCAATTAGAAAGAGGTGTACGTGTAAACAAAAAAAACATCAACCCAATGCATCATTATTTCTCTGTGACCATCTCCATTCAAGGAGGAGCACGCAACCACAACAGCTGCACTGCAAATTGGAATTGCGCAGTGAAAACAGGGGGGTAACCACTTGACGAAACGCAATGGCGATGGGGTTTCCATCAGTCCAACACACCAGATGGAAACAAATACAAAAAATAAAGTCCAACTCCAAAGCGTAATCCAACGTAATGATGCTACAGAAATGTAGTGTAGCACACGAGCATCTCACACGCAAAGCACGAAAAAAAAAACCAGAAATGCAAGCGAATGTACGATCATCATCGCAGTGTAAGCGCCTCAAAGTATGCAACCCGCAATGCAAAGCTGCTTTCAATAGGAAAAAAATGCTAAAATTGCATAAAAAACACACGCTTAAGTAAGAAGAAAAGAGACGCAGCATGGGGCAGCAGATCGATCCCGCTTCCGATCGGTAAGGAAATATCGGCCCACAACAACAACGGACGCGGGGAAGGGGGAAGGAGGGGACAACCACCCTGGGGCACCCGGGCGCCAATTTGCGTACTTACGTACAAATTACAACCACAAGAGTAAACTCACCGAAACCGAACACCGAATGTTCTGCCTAATGCTGCCCTACTGCCCCCGTGCTTTACAATATGATCTGAGCTGACCATGTGGATCAGCGGACATTAAAAACGCGAAACAAAACGCTCTAAATACACGTGGGAATTGCTTTTCTTTCCCACGCCGGGGCGGCTGCCGCTTTTCTAAGACTAGGAGGGTTTTGTCTGAAAAGGGAGGGAAGGAGGGAGTGTGTAGTAAGACGTATATGTACATGACACGTGGTGTATGCAACAACAACCACACAAACAAAAGCTCCTTCCTTTCCCTAGTCACTTCGCTGCTGCTTCTACTACTACTACTGCTACTAAATGCTGCCTTTAACTTCTCGCCGTCGGCCTGCTTTCTCTCTCTCTCTCTCAGTTAGGATACGTGGACTGTGCTCTCTCTCTCTCTCTCTTTCTCACACAAAAAAGGGGGGTTCACTTCTGTGCGTGGTATGTGCGTCTAATGCGAGCGAGGACGTTTCCGTGTGTGTGTGTTTCTTCTGTTTATAAGATACGATTATGTGTAAGAAAAGCTCTCATTTTGACTGCCATTTTTAAGTACCTATCGCACACACATACACGTCCACTCACTCACACAAACGGCACGCACGCACACGAGTACTTCCCGTATCTGTACACAATTGTTGCATCGCTCTGGAAGGAGCAGAAATTACAAATATCTAGTAACTTTGACAGGACAGCATCCGGACATGTGAGAACAGCCGGTCTTCTCCCACTATTCCAGGTTGTCTACTTTTCCCGGGCTCCCATGCACCCTCTCTCTCTCTCTCGCTCTGAACAGGCCGGGAAGAGCCTGTTTGCTCATTGAAAACTGTACACAAACGAAGCGTCTATCACTCACTAACCTCTCCTTCTTTACAAGCTATTCAATCTTCTCCTGAATACAACTACTACTACGACTGCTACTACTACCACTACACAACACCGTCCAATAAAGAGGGCGGCATTAAGAGAGATTGATACTAAAATTAAAATCACATTCTTGGTTTTTTTTTCTCTTCTTGTCTGCTTCTGCTTCTACTACTGCTCTAGCAACACATCCGCTTCGACCTCCCCCTCCATCGGGTCTACTCAGACACTCAGACTCTCAGAACCAACGCCTCTACGTCTGTCTCTGTCTCTCTGTGTGTGTGTACAGGCGCTCCCCGCCGTGTTTTAGCCAAGTTTGACTTGTCCGCACACCTCAGAGCAGTATCTTGCCGTATACAATACTGGATATGAACGGTCGTCCGGGTAGTACGGTAGCTTTCTCTCAAGAATCGACCACCATCGTTGATTGCGGTGGCTGCTGCTGCTGCTGCTCGGTTGCTGTCGCCGCTACCTTCGGGTTGACGACGGTGCCGGTCCCCGACTGTCCGCCAGCCGGCCGCCGATGGCTCCAGCCGGCCACACTCCGGTTGGACGTTTGCGTGTGCTGACTGTAGCCCGAGTCCGACCCGAAGCTGGAATCGCGCGAGTAGATCGAATGACCACCGTTGGTACCGGCCGGATGCGATGAAGGTGGTACTCCAGCAACACTTCCACCAACACCACCACCGCCGCCACCGCCATTCCGGAAGGTGGTAAACTGGGGCAGAATGTAGGGATGGTGGTAGGCAACGCCGCCGCCGGTACTGCCGGTGCCAGTGCTGCCGCTGCCCCCGCTCCGATCGCTGTACGTGTGCGACAGGCACCCATCGTAGATGAGGCCCTCGTGGAAGACGGGCTCGTGGTAGATGTACTGCGACGGGTCCTGCGGTGCCGATATCACGGCCAGCGGTTGCTGCTGCTGGCTCCCGTTGTTACCATTTCGGCCGTGCCGGCGTGGATTCGTTCGCGAGCGGCCACTGCCATAGCCGCCGATCGGTGCGCCGCCTACCACCGTTGCCGGCGTCCGGTGGCCATTGCGGAAGATGGTGGAGACGCCGCCGGCCGACGCCGACAGCTGCGCGTTGATGCGATTCCGCCGCTCGACCGGATCGAGCGGTTCCGCCGCTGCCCCGCCGCCGTCGTCGTCGATCGTGCTGTAGTAGTTCGACCGATGGTTATGCTGATTGCCGAGCGAGTTGTTATTGACACTGTTCAGGTGATGATGGTGCGGATGGTGGTGCAGCGGATGGTGATGATGGTGACCCCCGGTCCCCGTCGTCGTCGTCGTCGTGAGCGTATGGGCATAGGCGGGCGGCGGTAACGTCATCATGCCCCGATCGTCGTACATTGGCGGCAGTACGACCGGTTCGCCGAGCGGTCCCCCGTCCAGCGGGCAGCTGTTGAATGCCGGCGCCGCCTGCCTCCGTCCGGAGCTGCCCAGCGTCGCCGCCGGGTGGTGCTTGCGCGACCGGAACAATCCCAACACACCACCACCATTGCAGTGCGTTGTGCCGCCGGTTCCGTTGGGCAGGCTGGAACTGCCGCTGCTGTTGCTATTATTGTTATTATTATTATTATTATTGTTGCTGTTGTTCCCACAATCCGTGCTGGAGTTGGAGTTGCGGTTGCTGTTGCTCGCACTGCTGCTGCCGCTGCTGTTGCCACCACCGCTGCTTCCATTATTGTTATTGTTGTTGCTATTGCCTGCTCCGTTGAGGCCGCCGGCGGACGACGACGGTGGCACTGCCGCCGTTCCGCCCCGATGGTGGTGGTGGTGGTGGTGGTGTGCCAGCGGATGTGTATTGTCATTCCCGGACGAGGACGAGGACGACAGGAGCGAGTTGCGCTCGGTGCGGTTCCGCTCCAGGTAGGCGGACGACGGGCCCGAAGCCGCCGGCGTTGCTGGTGCTGGTGGAACACCACCGCCGACACTCCCCTCTACACCCGCAGCACAACACCCGCCACCGCCGTCCGTAACGGGCATGGTCGAGGCGGAAGCGGTCGTGACCGCACTGTTGCTGCTGCCGCCCCCGTTGCTCCGGTCGTGGTAGATGGTAGCGACCGTGGTGCCACCGTCCGACGGCGACTTGTGGAAGGACCGGTCGCCCGGCAAGCTAAGCTCGTCCTCGGCAAAGTCGTCGTCCGACTGGATCGGCGGTTCCGAGTCCGTGTCCCGGCCCGGCCCGTGCTCCAGCTCCTCGTACACGTTGTCGTGCGACCGGTACGGGTCCGGGCCGGGCGACGAGCAGATGAACAATGGCGGCGACCGTGGCATCGGATATCCGCTCGGATAGTGGATCTGCTTCGCGTGCAGCTGTCGAGAGAGAGAGAGAGAAAGAGAGACATTAATTAATGCTAAGTAACGCGCTTAAAAAAACACAAATGGAGATTGAAAGAAAAAAAGAAGAGGTCCGCTCAAGATGCGCAGCCGCACTCACACGCGCACTTTCACACTTCCAAACAAAAGCGAACCACTCGCTTCACAGGCACTCATTGTTGTTGCTGCTGCACCGCGATAAAATCACACAAGAATCCTTACAATCACACAAACCCTTCTCCCCCTGGGTTGGGCTCTGCTGTCGAACGCAGACGGTGTGTGTGTGTGTGTGTGTGTGTGCAGAGGGCCCTTCAGAGGGCATGAAATGGTTCACACTTGGCGGCCCTGTGCATTTTCACACGCACACACAATGGTGGTTTTAAGAGTGTTCCATTTGCGGGTTTTTTCCGTTTCGGATTTTCGATTTCATATTGTACAAGAAAGCCGAATTGTTATCCGATGCGGAATGCGTTTGCCCGGTGGTATGGCAAAGTGCTTGACAAACTTGTTCGTTGCTTCGCCTGCTTAATGGTGTATCAATTCAGTTTTCCCCCTTCCACATACGCACACCATATTATTGTGAAGTGCATTGTTAGTGAAGCAAACGTTACTGCGATCGTTCTAGTGTGTGCCAGCCAGCGCCAACTAAGAAAGATAATCGTTGGCAGAGCGAAATCGATTGGAGCCGCGCGTACGGTGTTGGACATTCCAACCACACACACACACACACACACACACTAACACTTTTGGGGACAGTTTCGAATGTTTGTTAACCCAAAACAGGACGAAAAGTCAACGCTGGAAAAGCTGGGCATTTGGGTAAATATTCCCCACGGGGGTTCGGGAGAATCTTTCGAGCGTGGCAAAGGATTGCACATGACACACCACGAAGGTCCGCAGCGCATTTTCCCAGCTCCATTCCATTGTGCACTGGCTGTCGTCGTCGTCGTCGTTCGAAGCGGACACGAGACTCAAACAGCTCGAGAGCGAGCGAAGAAAGTGTAACTGAATTTACCGTCCATTCCGAAGCCCGTGCCACAAAACACACAACGGTGGATATCTTGCAGCAGCCGCTCCACACTTCCGGTCCTTCTCGCTGGGGTAAGTGTTTGCCAGAATATGGTCCTGTGTGTGTGTGTGTGTGTTGCAGTCAGGAGCTAGCTTTTTTTTTGCCTTAACAGTTAGAATAATGGCAACCATTCTCGCTCGAACGCTCTCTATCTTTCCTGCTTTATATTTCCCAAGATTCCACACATTCAAACACACACACTTGGCTTGAGGGGGGTTTGTGTGGCAGTGACGTTTGCAAAGCATCTTACACAAAAAGAGGGGGAGAGAGAGTCGTGAGCTGGCAGGACCTTTGCTGGCTACCACGAAGGAGGGGCACACACAATTGTAAACTCGTCACGTTTGCTCTTGTTGTGTGGTTGCGTCTTGCTTCCCCCCCGTGCTTGTTTGCTTATGCATGCACTTGTGTTTCCCTACTGCTACTGCTGCTGTAGTGGTGATTGGGAAACTATTCTTAAAAATCCACCAAACCGTGATGTATCTATCCGTTCCGTACGTTTCCTTTTCCCCCGGGCAGAGTGATGTGCTCACGATTCTGGCTTTACATTTGCAATTTACGTACCCGTAGGTGCACAAGAAGTACTGCAGCAGCAGAAGAAAGCATACAGGGGTTTTCAGGGGTTCTCGTCATTGTTGTGGGACACTTCCTTGACTCTTTCCTATTGGAAGTGAATTTCATAGGACAGGCGCCTTGGAAATTCATATTGGGATTTGTCCCCAAGGGTCCTATAGAGTCAAATTCCCATTCAGTTCATCAATAAAGTGTCCCACATCTATGAGCACGCCTGGAAAACCCTGTAAAGGACAGTTCGAAGGCAGAAAAACACCCCTTAGAAAACGAATAGAAATGCAGAAATGGTACATCTTTATATATTTTTATGCACATTTTTTCCAGTACGCTGCTCTTTGGCGTACTATCGGCGCGTGTGTTTGCTAGAAAATGGCATACAACAAAAGTGTAAAGTGTATGTCCCACATCCCCCCCCTGTAAGTGCCACACCTCGGTACAGCTAAAGTGTATGTACACACTAAGAAGGATCTGCTGCTGCTACACAAATGGCCACACGTTGCTGTACTGCTCGCTCGGTGGAATGGAATGAATGGGCAGGTTGATTGTTCGCACCCTATTTCCGGATATCATTATGCGCCGTAAACGAACACACGATGCCACTGATTTTGCTATGTAGAAAATAAAACGAAGCATAATCCCTCCCGTGCGCATTATTGTTGAGACCCCCGTGAGTCTCTCCATCAAACAACAAAAAAGGGTCGAGCACGTTTTGTTCTGTTTTGTTTTTGGAAGGCGAGCCAAAGATAGTGGCATTGAATCGCGGAGCGTTTGGAAAGCATTATGGTAAGTGTATCTCTACACGGTACACCAACAACAACACCGGTGCTTGGCACTCGAGAGGCACTCTTCACGCCAAAAGAATGGAAATGATTACAATAAGAAAAAAAGGCTAAGGAAGGCATACACGCGTAGCTTACAGCAGGCAAAACATGATCATCCACGATCAGCTAACACACATCACAGTGTGTCTCTTCAGTGCGAAGACACCAGACTGTGTTGTGTGTATGTTTGGACAGCAAACAAACAGGCGTATCGGACATTACCACTGTACAAATAATAATAATAGGGAAGCGAGCGCGCACGCTGTTAGAGGCGCGTCTGTTGTGTTGTAATGTTTTCTACATCACTTCAGCGATATGCTGGAGAGTGGTGCGCGTGTTAGCTTAAAGCTAGATTTGCAGCAATCGCTTACGCCGTTAAGCAGATGGCCATTTTAGTTGGCCAACGAATACACTCTCCATCCTCTATCCACCTCAGCGCCATCCGTCGGCCACAAGCAGGAGCATCAAGCAGCACAGAGCGTCAAGGGGCACATGCTGTCCCAAACGTTGTGTGTGGTCCCTTTTGCTGTGTGTGGACGAAGAATCGAGGGGGACGCAACACGTAATAATGCCACCCAAATAGCTCGAACGCGCGCGCTCGCGCTTGCCCCCGGGAGAGCTTGTCCCTTGTCCGAATGCTGTGGTCAGTGCGTGAGCCCGAAGGAGAGGTCGAATTCTTACCGCTGAAGAGGAATCGCCGAGCCGAGCGCGGTCGTTCATCATAAGAGGCAGTAGTAGTGAAAGGGGTGGAAGGATGGGGCTCTCACTAGAAAACATAGAGAAAAGAACAAGAAAGATACAAGAAAACACACACGCACAGACCAAACGGCCGAGGTGTTGTGTTGTGGTTGCTGCTTATGTTGCGCGCCTGCTTTGTTGATATTAAATGCGCCTCCTCCTCCTCCTCCACCTCCTCGCAGGGAGAGAGTGCAGGGGGTGTTGTTTTGCAGATAGGTAGAGACAGCTATCCCTGACAAGATTTCATCTTTCTCCCACCGATCATCACACAAGGGAAAGGAGCAACATCCTCGCCAGCGCTCGCACACCACACACCATATTGCTTTACGGTCTAACGCGTACGAGCGAAAAAAAAAAAAAAAGCTGTGCGTCGATCAGTGGCCAGTGACCGCAAGGAAAGCTGCGCCGGATCGAGGTTAAGGTTTCGGATGAAACTAAATATTGTCCGCCTCGGGTGGTCAGGGTGGTGGTGTGGGGGCGTGTGAACGGTGTTCCACCGGTCCAGAGAGATAGAGAGAAGGCAGGGGCTGGGGGTGCAGTGTGTCTATCAAACTGATATCGCTCTGGGCGGTTCGTTGCTGTGCCGCTGAAAATATGCAACCTGATGTGCGAAGACGTTGAAAGGTTTCACACACCGCGGCTCAGAACCCGCTTTATTTGATTTATTTTTTTGGAGTAAAAAAACAAAACTCCCCAAAACTGAAGTGATTGTAGACGGAGTGGCTGTGAGGAGAGTGAAAACAAGCCATTGTCTGAAGGACCTACTGAAACGGAATGCGGGAGTGCCGTTGACCTAATAGAAGCTCATCTGCTCCTACGATTGGATACATTCCAATTAGATTTTATGATGCTCTTTTGCTCTCCATAAGCGTGTTCGACGGGGAGGGAAAGACGAGAAAAAGGCCATTTTGGTATGGTTATCAATTTTTAGCTAATTTTTACCGCCTGTCTAGGAGCTCCACAAAACGGCCAACCAGCTGGCTTGATAGAAAACACACACACACACACACGTCTATCGCTAGCCGTACCTTTGCGGTGTTAAACCTCTGCTTCTTCCCATCATCCGCATCCACAATTTCTAATCGGAATAATTAGGAGTGATAAGCGTTTGAGTCGGATCCTTCGTCTTGGCGGCGGCATCACCGGCAATCACCCTTTGTAGAAAAATTCCATCCATCCAACATATTTCGAGGCGTATACAGTTGTTAATTAGCAACCAACACAACAGCCCAGCAGGGGCAGAGGACAGGGCAGGGTCAGGACCGCGTAGCGGAAAACCTCTACAGCAACACCGCGCGCATGTACACTCCCATCGAAGGGGGCACACAGGTTCGCGCAGCATGACAGCATGGCATGGCAGACAGACGCGGGCGCGCGCGCGCCCGTTCGACGGATAAGCCGCCGCGCTGCTCTCTGCCTTCGGAATAAACATGTTTGACAGCATTATTACACAGACACGAAATTTGATCATCACACGCCAATCATAATTCGCTTCGCACTCACCCCTAAACACGATGCGACACACACATACACACCACAGAGCCAGTTTCTTGTGGTTTCGTTGGTAAAGAGGCTTGCCTGACCGGAGCAAAAGGAGCAAAAAATACCTTTTTTTCCTCACATCGAAGGGAAGCGCAGTGAGCAGGAGAGTTATGAGCGTGCCTCAAAAAAACCCCTTCGGTGTTCGCTTGCCACCTTTGCGCGAGAGCACAGACACACACACACACACACTCCAACAACTGGGCGGGAAATACAGGATTATGTGTCTGGTGGCTCCTCCTGGCGATCCGGAACGATCTTCTTTCCACCGGCGCGATCTATTCACGGACAGACGATCTTCGCGTCTCTTCTTGCTTGTACGACGCAACACTACCCCACCACCGCACACGCACGCGCACAGGGGTCAGTGCGCGAGCCTAATGAAATGTAAATGGAAACATATAAATTATCCCCTCGTGAGAGGCAGAAGGCTCGCGCGGAACACGAAGACGACCGTTGTGTGTGGTGTTGTCCCGAAAATTATTGAGAAACAAAACGTCGCCCGCTATGCGAATGGCGCTGGTCCCAAGTGCCAGTTGCCGGTGTGTAGTAGGTCCCCCGTGATGAGATATCTTACTCATTGGAATAATTCAAAAATGCTTCTCCTCACTGTGGGGTTGCGCGCTGCTGGTCGCTAGGTCGGAGGGTCCCGCGAGGTTCTAGGCAAAAAGCGCGCGACACCTGAGCCAGCGTGGCTTTCAACAGCAACAAACGGGCGCGCACGCACGCACATTGTGGTTTCGTGGAATTCCTCTTCACCGAAAAAAAAATATGCTCACATTTCTATACCAAAACAGTTTGGGGTAGGAAATATGATATGGATATGGTTAAATTTTCATTTCCAAAAAAAAAAAAAAAACCCCAATGAAGTTCGGCACGGCGAAGGAGGAGAGGACGAGGTTCAGGTTTGTCGTCATTTTCCGGCTCGATTATTATATTATATGTCGCTCTTCCTCTTTACGATGTGATTGAGCAATGGAAACAACATCTTCTAAAGCTGCTTCGCACCATCTTGGGCATAAACAACAATCCTGGGCTGTAGTGGAGGAGAAACTGTTTGATTATTATTCTACCTCGGAAAAAAAACCCAACAAAAACGGTTAAGATTTCAGAGGTCTTTTTTGTCTACTGCTTCGAAACCTGCAGCGAACCACTTCTGCGCTTTGTGTGTGTGTGCATTAATTTTGAAGATTTCATTCAGTTTGGAGAAGATGGATGCACATTCGGTACAAAGGATGCATGGCACGATAGAGAACGAGCGACAACCGTTGTCGTCTTCGTCGTCGTGTACGAGGGCTTCAGGTTTCAAAAACCTGTGTTTGTGTGTGTGTGTGTGTCTGTCATTGATATCCGCCACAACAGAGAATTGGAATGTGTGGAGATCGTAACGAAGGTCTAAGAAAACGGTTCTTGAGCACGGTGCTGTGCCGGTGTGCAAATTCCACCCCGAAACCGCCACAAGCAAGCAGGATGTGTGTGCGCAGAAGAAGGGAAGGCGAACAAACCACGACCAAAATACACGGCGTCGCTATTGTTCCCCGTGGAACTGGGAGGGAAGGAACTTGAGGCTTTGACATGGATTGTCGTAATATTATGACAGTTTATCCCGCTCTCCGGACAGCAAACATTAGGACGAGCATCAGTGCTTTTGTATGTGGGAGCGCGCGCGCAAGCGCGATCTTGCGCCACACATTCTGATCCTTTTTTTCCCACTGGTCGTTTGTCGTTTCCCGCGGACTAAGATTTAACACACGCGCATAGAGAAGATCATGTGTTTTTTTGTTTAAGTTTTTCTATGTGTGAAATCAAATCCCTCCCCATTGAGATGCATCCGGTTGTTGGGTTTGCGGTTTTGTCAGTTGACAGTTGTTGTGACAGCTTCAGATAGAAGGACATTTCCCCTCTTCCTGATCTGTCACTCAGACAGGCAACTAGCTAAATCAGTTGAAGCCTACTATTGTTCAATTGTCTCTTAAAAAGCACACAAACCCGACAGCAAGACACGATCTCAAAATCCCAATCCGCGATGAGTTTGGTGAACACGTAACAATAAAAAATGAACGAACTTCCTTCAGTTCCACTTTTGGGCAGAAACTAAACGGTACACAACCAACCCGCTTTTGGGAGGTTCCGCGGTTTTGCATTCCAACGTTCAACACCACCGCCGGCAAGCCAAGACGAGCCTGCATTAACAATGATCGATAGGGAAGGGAAGACGTTCGATTACGTTTTCCAATTCATCAAAATTGGACATATTGCTGTTGTTGTTTTTTTTTGGGCAACTAACTTTTTGCGATGATGGACAGGGACAGCGAGAGAGAGAGAATGGGTGGAAGCAGTGGAATAACATTAATAATTAAAAGAGAAAACCGAAAAAAAACAGTCCCAACACATGACACATTTTGACATTGTACGTACACGTTTGGACTTTTTTTACAGACACTTAGGACCGTTTTGGGACGAGGACTGGGGGGGAAATACCGGGACGCACAGGACACACCGTCATTGCGGGATACGAGTGCGCTGTTTTGAAATTAAAAATTGATTACTGTAACCCAAAACCTTGCGTTGCATTGCTCAGTCTCTTTTAAAATTCACCCAACACACACACACGCGATTGCGTGATTGGCTCAATTCCCAACGGTTTGCGGGATGATGTGTGAGGTGAATTTTTAAATGCTCTTAGCCGCCGCCAGTGAAGGGCGAAACCACCAACAAACGCGCTCCCTTCTATGCTCTCCCACCGCACTCGGCCAAAAAATATGTCACTTGGAATTATCCAATTTGAAAATGATTTAATGTAATCTGACAGAGCGAATTAATTTTGACAAGAGCAATCGAAGAAGGGTGCCCCGCAGCCGGTTCGGTCGGTCGCTTGTTTTGGGAGGAATTTTTGAGGAGTGATTTTTTCGAAGTTAATGAATGAGTGCACAAGAACGAACCTCTTTTCTTTTCATTTTAAACTTAACTTTAAAAAACATGCAACACACACACACACACACTTACCTCCATGTTATGATGATGGTGATGATGATGATGGTGCCGCATAACGAGCGGATGGTGGCCCAAGTGTACGTCCGGGTCCTCGTACGTCACCGAGTGCCCGGTCGGTACACCTGTCGCATCGAGATGGGGCGGACCGCGGGTTGGCGTCTTGCATGGCAGGAAGTTTTGAACTTTTCGTTTGTGTCTGTGGATGAGAAAGGGGACGTGAAAGATCGAATTAATAATACTGTCAAACCAACAAAAAAAAACACAAACCCTCTTCTCAGAGAGTGCCTCCAACAACCGAAGAGATCGAGTTAATTAATGTGCACCACGCGGGCACATGGTGGTGGTGTACGTTCGCATGGAGAGGTTCGAACATCTCCCTTGGGACCGTAGCCCCAAGGCAACCCAAGATGGTTGCTTTTCAAAATCGACCACAAGAGCCGAGAGAGCATTACTGCATTTAATTTCAACAAAACCCCCTCCCAAGTAGTATAACCCGCTGAACCGTTTCTTACAAGGCAAATGTCAAACGCAGCCCAACACAACGCGTAAACAGCACATTAATTTCTCTTCAACCCTTCTTAAGCGCGGCGGGGCGACCAAGTGTGGCACTTCAATCTGTGGTGTGGTGTACGCTCCGAATGGAGAGCCACCATGGCACTACTGCTTGCGGAGAGGGATATAAAGTAGTTTCCTTCGGTTGCGAGTTTACAAGGAATTGTCGCACCGGGTGGGTTCTCGGCGGCAGCAATTAGAGCTGTAAATTAATTCCACTCACACAAATTCTCCACTCCCGCAGGGGACCGCAACCTCTCGGGGGTTGGTTGAAGTTGTGAACGTGCGACGTGTAAAGATCCTTTTGCCGACCCCCGCCGCTTAGGATGACGGTCGCGGAATCGAATTCCTTTCCATGGGTGCCGTCGATGTGCAAGCGATGCAGTCCTGTTTTTTGCTTTGGTTTTGGTGCTGTTGCTGACTTCAGGAGGGCTAATTAACATTCTAATTATCATAAGTATGCAGCAGCAGCAGCAGCGAAAGCACGCTAAAATGCGGTTCTTGGTTACTCCAACACACACTGCCCCCTCTATCATCGCCCCACTGCTACCGCAAAAGAAAAGTGAACTTTTAACGCTTTTCTGCCCCATTAGGCATTCAAGTTTGCTTAATAATGTACGCCAGCGGGATGGATGGGGTTATGTTTGCTTACTTCAAAGCACTGGTAAACAGGACATCTTCAAAGTGACACCGATGTGTTGTTGTCCACACGTTTCACTCCTGTTGTCCTTCTCCCAGGCACGCTATATGAATGGGAAAATATCGATCGATAAGAGGGCAAAAGGAGCAAAACGTTAATCTTTCAAAATCCCCTTCTTCTAAGCCACAATGCGTCCGTCGTCCCTTGTTCCATGCTCGTTCCATTGCGTATGGCGAAAGAGCAGTGTTGACGGAACGATATAGTGTGGCAGCAGGTTGACGCAACCACCACCACCACTAACCCATCGACATCACACGCATCACTGTCGCTCAATCTCCGCTCCAAGGGCTCCAAGCGATCGAACACGGTTCAAGTTAACGAACCAGCCTTCATCTTATTTAACGCTTGACAGAGTATCCTTTTCCCGTGCTCTACTCTCTCTCTCTCTCTCTCTCTCTCCCTCCCCCTTGAATGTCCCCATGAATGGCAGCGACGTCATCTTTGTGGCAGTCATATCGTGTCATAGCGTGGGTTTGTGTGTATGGGTGTACGACGTCCTTGCCGAACGTCCTCCTGAAAAGTTGCTGGTTGATGGGCAACCGAGCGCGGCTCAACAAACCGACAGCCGAGCAAGGACATGATGAAAGCAACCAAAAAAAAAAGGGGGGGGGGGCAACACAGAAAGCGGAAAAAGTCACAGAAACACATAAAAAAAACATCAAATCAAATTCATATCACTGCACCCCGCACCGGTTATGGAGGTCAGGCGGAGCGGTCTGACAGGCGTGGAAGCAGCAGCAGCAGCGCTACAGACGCGATTTCGATTTCCCCCGGCGACAGATATGAGGACAGATATCGCGTGTGTCGTGTATTTTGTAACGGACTGAGTGTGTGTGTGGAGCGTGCCCCAAGTTTGAGATTGATGGATGATTGTGAGTAGCAGCAGGGAAATAAAGTCACCATCAATCCATACCAGTTCCCCACCATTCGGTAGTGTCACTGTGGAGGCACAACATACAGTGGCTCCCCCATCTGTCGCCGGGTCGTTGTGAATCGTTCCAAAGCGAACACTAAAATCCCTGTTATTGATTAGCAAGTAGTAGTCGGATCGGGTTGCAGCATCGGTTGAACTACTCTTGCAGGTGATACTTACTTTTATTGCTACTACCCAATGACCCTGCGCTATATATAGCTGCGCGTCTATTATCTAGAGCTACTGCTGCTAATGAAATGGTGTTACTTTACACAATTCATCGTACGTATCAGCTCGCTGCGATGAAGTACCCGGTTTAGATGAACCCGGTTGAAGTGTGCGCGTGTAAATATTTGATTGATCCCTATTACTTACACTTGACGCGTCCTCACGTCTTCGGACGTACTGCACGAGAGAGTCTTTGCTTGAAATGTGAAGTGTACGAGAGCGATCGATCGATTAAGGTCAAATGTCAGCAGGTCGAGAACAAGAGCCTATCTGTCTAGTGGCTTTGTCTAGAGACAGCGAACGCTGTGGGGACAAGGATTAGAAGGAACTGGGTGTGTACACAGGCCTCGCCTCGCCGGAAGAGCCTAAACGGATGGCAAAGGTACACGGTACACTCTTTTGTTCGGCTATTAACACACCGTTGACTTTTGACGCAGGCGACGAAAAGCGACTGTCCAATCGAAATAAATGACACAAACACACCGTCACCGTCACCTTCACCCCCCCAGGACGACAAACTGACGCTGCTAACACACGGGTGGTAGCACACGGTGCTGCTGCTGGAAGCAAATAAGAACCAACCTTGATTGCAAGATACGCATCTCGTCGTCCTCCGTCGGTGATGGCGCATTTTTTTGCTAACTTCCTGCCGCACTCGGGCGCGCACAGTAATCTTGCTGTCACTAAAAACTGCCTGCCTGCCTGCCTGTCTGATGGACCGAAAACTAAAGAAAAGGCTCCACCTCCGTGTTACGACCCGTGTTCTCCGGGAAGGCGTCCGCGAGCTGCAACGGATCCGTGAAGGATTTATAGTGCAATTTTCCTGCCCCCGGGGCGCTACCAGTCACGGTGAGCAGAGAGATCTCTCTTGCCAAAGGAGCGTCCTGTGTCCACGTCCACCTCCAAGAGCCCAAAGCTCCCTTTTGGTCGGGGTCATTTGACATCTTATCACATTCGCTGCTGCTGCTGGTGGTGGAAAAACACTTTCCCACCCGGAGGAACCGAGCAACCCGGGGAGAAATTTAATAAAGTTAATTTATCTACCGTGCGACAGGAGGCAAACTTGAATGTCGGAGATTCGCAGTCGTTTTTACTTCACTTCCGTTGTGCCTTTCGCCGTTTTTCCAGCTCTAGAGCGAGAGAGAGAGAGAGAGAGAGAGAGATATCGACACTGAGATGCCGAACGGACGGAAGGTCGGCCCAGCGGTGCTACAAGTTTTCTGCCAGAGCTTTTCCCTTCAATCTGATTTTTTCTCTCTCTCGAGCGATGATATCACGTTGGGTTTATGTGTGATGACCCAACGGTTCCCGGGTCTGCGTGTGTATGTGTGTGTGTGTCTGTTGGCTTTTATTAAACTCGGCACAAACTTTCCCAATTTTGCCACCTTTTCCATTTGGTCGCTTTTTTTTTCCTCCCACTGTCCTTCCAACAGATGAAGAAAGGGGGAGAAAGGGTGTATGCTTTTCCGGCTTTGCTTGCAGTTTCTAGCAGCGGCAGCTCACGTTCACCTACGGCGCACACCGGTGGATGCACCGGCGAGCGAGCTGCTCGAATCTTTTGTGAAGAAACTTGCACAAACTTAGATGTATCGTGTGGCCATTCACCCCACCCAAGGTTAGCCGCCCCGGAAGGAAAGGGTCAAAGGACACTTTCTTTTTGTGCCAACTGTACACACCAGGCACCGCGCGGTGAAGCGCACCGACCGAAAACTGTCCCCGTTTGCCGTAAAAAGTTAAACTAAAGTCAATTTTCCCCTTGGCTCAGTTACGTCCGGTGTGGTGTAGGGGGCGAAGAGTTGTAGCCCAAAACACAGCGAAAGAGAAAGAGATAGAGATGAATAGGAGAGCAACCTTCCGGGGGGGGGGGGGGGGGGGGGGGGGGGGGGGGGAGGCGAGGCGAGAGATTCAGTGTTTGCTGTAAGTATTAAACCGACCGGTCCAGTCCACATCCGGCCACCTGAGTGTGTGTGTGTGTGTGAGTTTGGGTGTGAACAACGTCCGGTGCAAATCCGAACTTACCGGCTGGCGTCGTATACTGCCGGGCGCCCAGTGTAGGGAAGGTGTGTATGTCATGGACCGGATTTTCCTTCCAACCAACAAAAAACGACCGCCCAACAAGAGGAAAACCTCGGGAAACCCGAAATCAATGACAACTATTTCGAGCTGGAAGTTTTTCCTCCCCGGGCGGCTTTGATTCCGGATGGGGTGGGAGGTGGTTTTTATGGTCGGCACCAAAACTTCTTGCACCGAACAAACCCGACGACAACACACACACACACACACACATGTATAGCCGCTGTTAGAATGTTGTGTCTGTGTGAAGGAATTTCCGGATGAAATTTTCATCAACCATGATCCCTTTACCTTCTTTCCTGTTACCGTTGAATGTGTATAAAAAAAAAAGAATACAAAACCCACGCCGCCATCGCTAAACACATCCGGAATCCCTTCCCCCCTCCCGAGAAACCGATATATTGAGACGGATGGTGGGAAAAGAAAAATTGGATGAAATTGGTCGGTAAAAGGTAGGATGATCCATTTTATTTTACGTCAAATCGTAGCATTTTCGGCGGTGTGGGGGGGGGGGGGAGGAATGGTTGAGGAAAGCCCGTGCCAAAACATTCCAGCCACAGCATAAAAGGAAGAGAAAGATAAAAAAAGCCTCTCCAAAAGAACGCACCACCGAAAGAATTCGCCACCAACGTCAGCGCGGGCGAGAGGGAGAGGGATATAAATAGCCCGGTGTTAGCTTGCTAATCCTTTAAAGCCGAAACGGATACAGCTTTAATTGTGGGCGGTTGGGCATTTGGTCGCCATTGGTTAAACATTGAGCGGTGGACAATTTCTTGCCCTCAAACTAGACATTGACCAGGAGGGCAAGGGAGGGAATACACTTCATCACCTTTTTTTTTTTTTGGTTGCTCAGAGAGTTTTGGGGCTACATCCGGTCAGTTTCCGCTTGGTTTCGCTGGACAGAAAAGGGGATTAGTTGTGTCTACGCCCTGTCCTTTCCTCACCGCGTCCCTAAAGTGGGTGGGAAAACTGTGTGAAAACCCCGTCCCGAATTCATTCGCGACAAGGGCCGGTGACGTCCATTTTTGTAAGGCCCGGTGGTTGGTTGGTTTCGGGGGGTTTTAATTTCTCGCCAACAAAACTCAACCAAGAGACAAGGGTTGACATGTTTCATGTGCCCGACAGCGCACCCGGGGTAACAGCTTGTGCACGACGACGATCACATTTCCAACACCGGAGAGGCCTGCCATTCCTTCTCGTTCGGGGGGCCACAAAAGCAAACGCCGAAAATGTGTCGCAACAAAACGTAGGAGAAACGTCCTTGGGAAACGAATTTTTACGCAGCCGAAAGTCCCGATACGCATGAAAGCGGGAGGGGGTAA
>SIXB01000993.1:36321-49805 GCA_007018985.1 Anopheles bwambae
CCCCCCCCCCCCCCCCCCCCCCCCCCCGCCAAAAGCCAAAAGATTCCAGATTTTCATCCACTAATAAAACCACCAACACACAGAGGAAGAGGCTACACAACCACAAAGCAGCAGCTCTTTATCTCTTTCGCTCCTTTCGCTTCTTCTCTTGCCGGCAGCTGTCATCTGCATTTGCGTGTCGCAAGTTTTCAACCCGATTTAGGGGGGATGATTTTCCATTACTCGCTGTGTGAGTGTGTGTTTGTGTGAAGGCGAGGGGGAAGGTAGGGGTGCCTACAAGATGCACAAACGCCGGCAATGACGGCTGGGCGTACCAAATCCGCATACGAAAATCCGTTTTAACGCAGTCGATTGCAGCTTTCCTTTCGAGAGACACTGGCGCTGCTGCTGCTATGGAAACCACATCACACTTTTATCGTCTGATTTTCACCGAAAATGTGTATGTATGTGTGTGCAGCAGGCAGGGTTAGTGCTAGTAAACACGCCGCCACGGCGATGGTGGTGCTGGAGTCACCCACCGTCACCCGAAAAGGGTTTATCTTCATTAAATGGATTTGAGCTGCTGATACGGTTCTTATAGGGAGTGTGTGATGGTGGCTTTTCCCCTCCTTCTTTCTTTAGTCTTAATCAACGTGCCATCATTTTCCATCCCTTCCGACTTGGGAAACAGACTGTGTCACGACGAGCGTGTCATTTCGTTTGTGCCGCGCGGTGTGCTTCGGAGCGAACCGCAGCAATACGAGCGTGATGACAATTTTCCTACCCATTTCCCAAACTCTGTTAACCCCTGTTTGTCGATGCAAATTTTCAAATCGTGCAATGGGTGGTGGTGGTGGTGGTTGATTATGGCAAAATACCATATAGTTTTGTGTATATAAACCCATCTGTGCTAACCAAACCGCCGGTGCGTTTGCAGTCAAGTGGGGGGGTGCTGTTAACACGACGCACAACCGCAAAGAACGTGCTGAGATTTAATAGGATGGGAAGGAAAATGCACATGAAAAAGAACAACCTGACCGAAACATACGATTTGTTATTGGATTTTCCTAACGTGAAAATAGGGCTCATAAAATCGTTTTGGATTAAATTTAACGTACGGCGCGAGGAAAGAATCGCACTGTCGCTGTTTTAATGCTCTGCGTGTACTCTTCCCAACAGGTCGAGCAGCTGCTGCTACTGTTGCTGTTAGAAAAAAAACAGGACCTTAATTCCTTTACAGCGTATACAGCGAAAAAAGGAACACGAAGGGGAAAGAGAAGACGAAAAAAGAGGTTTATTACATCGATAGATTCATAAATTAATCACAACGCGCGCGCGAGCGCGAGAGATAAGCTCAAGATGTACCTTTCCCCATAAATTATGGGTTCCCGGCCCGGGAGAGAGAAGATTGGTGCCCACAAGCATGGACCGACGGCTAACTTGCGTGCAGCAGAAGCAGATAGATGAACAGTCAAACGATCAGAAGGAAGTAAATATATCATGTGGGGAAGTGTGATCGCGAGAGTGAGTGCTACGAACGCAAATGGATGATCATTATTTGAGCGTTTCTTTAGCTGTGCTACAGAGATTCGTAACGATGATTACGCGCGAAGGGAAGTTGCGCAAAATTTATGGAACCAAAACGTCCAAAAACACAACTGCGCTCGATCGAGTTGTCGATGGTTTGAAATTATGTAAATGTCTTCTGCGCTGCGCTTATCAGCCAGCTCCGGGCAGGTTCGGGACAAGCGACCACAGCAACCACTTGTTTTAAGCATTCTGCCGCTGCTTCAAAATCGGCCACTTTGGTGATGGAATATTATTATTAGGCAACACGACAGACGCACCACACCGGGAGCGTTTGTGTATATATTTATGGAAATTATCTCGCGCAAAAGGGAATAACAATAAAGCCGCCAGAGCCGTGCAAGCAACAAAACACCCAACCGTCACTCCGTCGTATTTTTAAGTGTGATATCGATCAAAGTGAAAACATTCCCTTTTTTGAAAAAGGGGAAACGCGCTCTCTATTAGGAACTTGTTTTTATTATGGGAAATTTTGAAGACGGATGTGCAAAACGTTTGTGAGTGTTCAAGTATGTCGCACTACCAGCCATATTGGAGAGTACAAAATACGAAGATGCAATCATTGCCCTTCTTTCCATGCCCGTTCATTGCAAAATTCCTGCAGGCCATCGTCAAAGCATCGGGGTGATGTGTGTCTGTGAGAAAACATAAACAATGAACGTCTGCACCCCAAAACAACGCGTTTAAAACGTTAGAAGCGGGAAACGTTCCCCACAAATCCACCGCGTTTGCAACCAAAGTCGGAAGTCGGACGAAACTTCCTCCCAAAACACACGCTCGATGAAATCGCGAACTACTGCTACTGCTGCTGCTGCTGCTCGAAAGTGCTACCACGCCAAAAATGGCTATTATGTTTAATTGACCGAAAAGCGAAACACGCCAAACAGCAGCCGGCGGGCGGGCGAAGGCGCAATTGGGAGTGACGACGAACCCGACGAACTGGTTGGTCTGTCTGTAATTTATCTTGTTATCTCTCGGGTTTGAGCCACCAGAACAGAACGGCTGTGGGATGGGGACGGCCACCGCTTCCTGTGTGCAGCCGCACACGAAAAAGGCTTCGCAGCAGGCTCCAGCGAGCGAGCGAGCGCGAGCGCGCGCCTGGAAAGCAACACAACAATTCGTAAACAGGCGAACAAATCACCGAAAACCGTCGTTCGTTGAGTTCGCTCTCGCTTTTCCTGCCGTGATATCCACAGCAGCAGAGGTTGGCAGGCAGTTGATAAATCTTCTTCATCACACCACGGAGCAGCGTGAGGAGTTCGTGCGTCTCACGGAAGGAACTACTGTAGAATTTTGATGAGTTACCCACCCAGTGGAGGTACTGAAGCTGGTGAGGAAACTGGCGCAAGATATGAAACCTTTTCCCTCCCTCCGACAGTTCAGACAGGTGTGTTACTGTGTTTGTGTGTGTGTGTGTGTTTCTGTTGGATAAAGGCATACGTTCACACACTCACAACATTTTCCATCACATTTAACTCGCCCAATGAGTCGTGGGGTGATTCACGACACACCACAGACATGGCGCTCGCGCAGATAATGCTTGCAAAACCGCGCTGGCAAACATGTTGCTGGCGCTCTAGGCGCCAACCAAGCCGCCGTTTTTCCAGCAAGAAGTTGGCAATCGCAGTGTGTGTCCAAGCGCCTGGACGCGTCGAACCGTATCCGTGTGTCATAAATTCTCCTTCCGCCCGAATGTTCTCTTCTGTCTGAACCCCGTCGGCCTCCTCCGCGAGAGAGATCGGTGCATTAGGATCTGTTTAGTTGGAAATAAAAGTGTCACATTTGGCACACCATAACTGCAGTTGGATGCGATGTTGGATGCTGGAAAAAAGCGCTAGCGCCAAGAGCAAAACATCTGTTGGAAATTATGCTCCACAAGAGCTTGGCTTGCAAGCAGATTGCATGTGGCGAGATGAAGTAACGAGATGATCTTTAGAGGAGTTGACTGATCCTACTCTGATCTGCTATACAAAAAACTAACACAAGATCTTCCATGATCCGTCGGGATCGTGATCTGTTGCGTTGTGATCTGTTGTTCATGGAATGTAGAAAAGAAGCTGGAAATTGAAAACAATGCTCTTCTCTAAAAAAACTACATTCCAACACTTCCTTATGAAGTGAATACACACACGCGTTTCTTTCGGAAGTTACACAGTGCGGTAAATAAAAAGGTACAGTGTGCACAGCCTCAGGTTTCAAAGGTTCATTCGGATCAGTTTTAATTACTGCTAGTCAGAGTCGGAAAAACGGAATGGTGACAACGGACAACGGTTTGTTCGCCCCGGTTCGTTTCCACTCCATCAAACCCCTTTACAACGGAAGTGAAATCGTTTCTTCCGCCCAGTGCCATGCCAGACTGGTAGAAACTTCCAGCCGTACGAATGGAGCAGGATCGCACAAGGATTCCCGGGAGCAAAAACGGGCACGGGCTCTCTCTCTCTCTGGTGCGCAATTTTCCGCTTGATGTGGTGAAAGTAAAAATCACACAATGGTCGCAAAAGAGCGACCGGGGCAAAAGTTTTCTACAATGTCTCTCCCCCCCCGGGATGCCCTTGCGCCGGTGCTGCCTTTTTTTTTGTTGGTCCAGGACAAACTTTTCCGTTGTCAATAGAGAGGGCAACGAGAACGGGAAAAGATGATTCCCGCTTTATTTTTGGTGTGGGGAGGGGAACTGAAGGCAAAGTGCCGCCACATTCGCTGCGGAAATAACGCTGAAATCCTTACAGCATCATAAATTAGGCCGCCCCACACCGCCGACCACGCACGCCTGCTTCCTCCCGGGGAAACTTTTGGCGAGGAAAAGCGAGAAAATGGGATACAAACGCTTTCATTGTCCATCCTTCTCGTGCGCTTCCGTGAAGCAGCACGCTTGGTTCAAGTGGGTGGACACAAAATCCATTTTGCTCTGTGTGTCAAGCCATTCGAGAGTGGCTCCCCTTCGCTGGCCCTTCTCCTCGCTCGGTTTAGCGTACTTTGTCGCTTGACCATGTCGTCGTCGACGTCGTCTACCGTCCAATTGTAAACCCGTCTCATCATGTCGGGAAAGGTTGTTGGTTTTGTGTGCACACGGGAGAGAATAGCACACAAAAAGGATGTAAGAATGGCTATTATTCGCGTATTTGTACGGTGCTGAAAGAAGGACAAGGACGGGGGCAAGGGCTAGAGAATTTAAAAGAATGTCAGCTCTTTTTTGTTATTATTGTGGTTTTTGTAGCGCTCGGTGTGGCACATAAGAAAAGGTCGGTGGAAGGGGTTGGCGAAAAAGTAAATGTTGCACTACACATCGTAAGGGGTTGGCGGCGATCGGTGGACACACTGCTGGCGTTTGCGGCGCACACGAAAAAGGAACATAGTCGACGATGATGATGACGCTGTCACTTAGTTTAAAACAGGCGAACAAGTTAGACAAGTAACGGGTATGGGAGGGTGCTGCTTTTTTCATACTGGCAGCTCGTCAAACGCTGTTTGCAACGCCTTGAATTGGTGGCACTTTTCCGTTTCTTCACAAAAGACCCTTGGATTTTCAATTTTATCACCCAAGGCCCGGGAGTTGGCGTTTCAAGGTAATAAAGAATTAATGTTACTACCAGCAGCATCACAACCGGATATTGAATTCTTCCCACGAGGCTGCCAAGAATCCTCGAACCACACACACACACACACACACACACACACACACACACACATACAACTTGCAGGCGCGAGAGCGAGAGCACCCCCAAGCCGGAGTGGAACGCTTACATGTTTACCAATATATGTGTCATTGTGCCAAAGAGAAAAACAAATCAGTATCAGCAACACAACTCATATACTGACAAGAGCCCCACAGGAGCATTCTGTGGAACGTCAATAAAGAGCATCTCCCATGACAACCCCTGCATCAAAGTTTGCTCCACAAAACAAACTCCACAACGGGGCACAACGGCACCACAGAACCAAGCAATTGCTTCTTGATGGAATCACCCAATTCAATTTCTCAGCCAGACATATGTCAAACTGATCCTGCTGAGGAACTTGTGTGACAGTCACTGTCTCTGTGTGTGTGTGTATGTTGCCGTGTGATGGCAGAAAGTTCGTGCCCTATCGCTTATCACTCCAGCCTCCACCATTATCTGTCCGAGTTCGTCCCCACTGCCGGTTCGTGGCGGAAGAAGTAGCAGTAACTGGGCAACCTTGTTCTACCATTCTTGCTACCGGAAGAGGAGAAACAGGCACGGAGATGGCTCAGTGAATGAGTGACTGCGGTCACTAACCACCATGGATTGTTGTTATTAAATTGGGGTCCTAGCCCGGGAAAGGAATATTAATAAAACTGGGCCAAAGGAAAGAATGGAAGTTACTCTCTCCCATCGCCCCAGCAAATAGCGCGCCGTTTGATTGTTTTGGAGGTTATGGGGTGGTGGTTTGTGTTTCACGTTGCTCGCTGCCGAAGAGATAAAAAGAGACAATATCCATCATCAGACAGGGGAGGGGGGCGAAGTTTTGTCCTCTCAACCCATCCAAGGGTTGATACCGGGAATGGACGTGACACAAATTCTTAACCAGCGAGAGAGATAGACAGACAGAAAGGGAAGAACACCACGCAAGCGATAACGACACCACCGATCCTGCTCTCGTGGTTTTCCCTCGTCAGGGCCGACGAGGAACGCGTTCGAAATTAATAAACAACGAACGTGAGAGAGTTTTTCCCTCCCAGGGATGCGACAAGGGCCGTAGGAGAGTGGAAATGAAGAAAGATCCTTTCCAGCGACCGTAAACATGCACTTGAAAATTAGGATGGCTTTGCCTAGACCGAGCCGCTTTACTGGAACGTTTCTCTGGAAACCATTCCCCACAAAGACAGGCACATGTGCAGACGTATTTTGGGTGAAGAGTCCTTCTCCAGCTTCTCCTCTTCTAGCCTTTGTTAGCGGATAGTTTTTCAAACACATCCAATTCAAAGATTAATTGTCAACAGCTTCGTCGTTTTGCTTTCCCGGTCGGTGTGTCTAGCAGCGAGCAGGATTCGGTGGATGACGGAAAGAAGGACAAACACGCTAGCATAGCTGGAAGGGACGAGTGAGATATGGTATTAAACGGGAAACTTGTGTTGAGTTTCTGTGAACTTCACTGCACAACATCCTGGATCGGTCGGGTCGGGTGGACGTGAGACCAATTATCGGGTCGCGCCCATGCTGATGACAGCAGCAGTAGCAGCAGCAGCAGCGAGGTTCAAGGATCTACCGCACCATGGGAGTGAAGAAATGCCATAAATCACCAAAACAACCCAAAAAAAAAATCAAGACAATGCGGCATTTTAGGGGTTTGGCCGTGCGCAAGCAAACTTATTAGAGAGAGAGTGTGCGCACCAGACGGCAGGCACCCACCAGCGAGCGCACCGAGAGGTTTGTTTATTTGTTGTGCAAGTAAATCATCTGCCATTTTTGTGCCGTTTTCTGTGCCGTTTGTCCGCGCGACTTCCGGTGTTTGTGTTTGTGTCTGGCGGCTCCAGAAAAAGCTGGACTCGGCAGAAAGAAAAACATCCTTTCTCTTGCTCCGTTTGCGTACCCTAACCTCTTGACGATCATTTGTTCGGCAGAAGCGGAGGATCATCAAACGTCCCAACTTTCGCTCGGTGTCCTTCCCACAGTCGAGGCGCGCGCGTCTCGTTTGATTGATGATGTCTTGGCGCACTGGAAATTCAAAGTGAAAGTGCATTCCACCACTCCGCGCTCGCTGGTCGGTTGGTGCAGGATGGAAAATCAATTAGAAACAATATTTATGCTTCGTGTCACCCCGCTCATCTGCAACTGGCTTGGCGGGGTTTCCCCATTTGCAGTGCCTCGCATCGTTAGGCATTGGTGTGCGCGCTGGTGGTTTTGCTGGTTAGGTCGTCAAATTTGGCATTCGTTTTCTTATGCCGCTTGGAAGCCCACGCCAACGGGAGGCAGTATAGACTGTATCAACACAACAACATACGCTGCATCTCTTGCTGGTGGGTGTGTTTGTTTACTTAACAAACCTTAATACACAAAGCACAAGCAGAAAGTTGTTGGTGGAGGACCGTTTGGAAGACGTACAGTGGCGTTTATTATTATGGTATCTACTTTTCCATACATCGACACATTTCGAGAAGAGATCCAGAAGATTTTTGTTTCATTGTTTTTAACCACAAACATATTTGACAGATGTCAAATTCTTCCATTACAAATTGACAGTCGAACGGACACGCTTTTTGAAGATCACTTGTTTGTTTTCGTTGGAAATCACACACTTTTATCCTTTCAAAGCATTTTAGTACATCACAAAATCTCATTCTTATCCATCATACCATCCCACAAGCTAGACACAATGCCAGCGAGCAGTAGAAACGTTTTGTAAAGATATCAATCAAAAAGACCACTCAATGTACTTCACACTTCCTCTCACACTGATTGTGCCGCAATTCGAACGTGCACAGTTAGTTATTATTATCTGCAACAAAGATTTATGCTTATGCAGTACACCCCACCCAGATGCAAACAATTGTTCGTGGGCCACTTTTCAGCTTAGCTGCCAGGGCGTGCATAACACACCGAGGCACCGAGCACAGAAAACAAAAGCAAACACAGAACTATGGCACAAAAACTATGGTACAGGAACCACCACCGCCGCCGGAAGTGGTTGGGTTAGAGCGACTTTTCTCCTCTTCCACTCCCTCCCTAGTACACAGAGTGCTGCCGGCTGCTTTTACATCGCCCGGAAGTAGATCGTTTTCCCTTTTCATCGGGACCGCGGTGCGAAAGTGATGAACGGTGTTGTTGTTGTTGCTGGCTCAAAACGAACACATCACACTTCCGCCGCATCATCTACCTTTTTTATTGCAACCGGGGTACTACCGCCCCGTCGCGAGTGCAACTACTACTACCACCGCTTACACAATATGCAGGAATGCATTTCCGCCTCTTCCACGGGGCAGGATTCCGCCGGCAGGCAGCGGAAGGAAAACAACTACTGTCAACTTCAATTGTTTCACCATTCCAGTAGTAGTGAACCACTATCAAGGGCTCCGGCAGTAAATCGTCTGACTCGCCGGGGCGCGAATAACGACTGACAGCTGATGGAGTGGAGAGAGTAAGAGTGTTTTTGCTGGCTTCTAAACCTTACGAGAAACCTCAACATTAGGGTTGTGTGTGTGTCCCAACAGTCAGGAGTCACAACAGCCGGCAGGGTGATTTAATGAACGGTGTAGTATGATGGTGGTAGAATTCGCAGATTCGCGAGAAATGGCACGATTGTGTCTGCGCATGGGTGCCTGCACAAAACGTCACTCTTTCTCAGGGCGCGCACAGGATTCATTTCCTACCGATGCTGCTCTACGCGACCAGAAAGGCACCCCGAGCATTGCAATTGCACCCGGAGTGCTACGGCATGCAAAACACACACCGTTTGTCATGAATATTCATAGCCGATCAGTTGTTCCCATGGTTCCTTTCCCGGCAGCATGTGGTTGTTGTCCCTAGAGTAAATCCCAGCATAGCCGGGCGCTGTTCGACGACGGTGCAATAGATTCTAGCCCCGATCAGTGCCGTGTGCGAGGAAGTTAGACGACCTCAAACCACCTCCACCCAACCCAAAGTCAAGCCATAGCATGATCGTCCGGCCACGGCAGGGCAGAATGTTAATGTGTTAGGGTGCATTTTGTGGAGGAGCGGAGATAATTGAAATATCTCAAATATCTTAATTCGTTTAATAAACATGTAAAAAGATTTAATTAAACCCTTTGCAGCTAGCGCACAGCCGGGCGAGAAAGAATCTCTTTGACCAAGAATGCGTGCCAAGCCCGTGCCTTAGAGGAGGCGGTTTGGGTGGGTACATAGAGGTAAGCCCCAAACACGCGGCAAGCAGAACGCGAAATATGTATGCGGATGTGGATTGAATTGCAACGAGTGCGCCATCATGACCAACTACACCGACCGATACTATCGCCTGAAATCGACTTTAAGCCGGCTTGGAGCGAGGGAGAGAGACACACACACGTAATGGTGATGGGAGATATGCACCACACACACAGACACAATCACACCAAAGTGGGAAGATTTATGAAATCGTAAAGTATTGGTTCATTTAAATAATTGAATATGCAAATCAGGTGCATGTGCGAAAAAAGCGTTACACCACCACCCGACCTGACCGATTTGGAATGTTTTTTTTTCTTCTTTTTTTATGTGTGTCAAAGCCTCATCCCCTAGCCCTTACCAGCCCCCACTCTTCGAAAGAGAGAAGAAGGAGGGAAACAAAAAAACCCAGGTGAAATTGTTTGTTTGTTCACTCTGTTTGCGCATTGCATTTCTGTTGTCGTACAAGTGCACTTTTGCGCAAAACGTGGCGCAAATATGTGTTTTGACTGTGTGCGCGTGTGTGCATTACACTGAAGGCTTGGGGGATAAAAGGTGCGTTTTTAGAATTGCCTTTTTTTCTTCTTTTTTCCATCCCTCTCCTATTTATCGTTACGGTCGTTGCATCCAGGTGCGCGCGCTGCTGCTGATCCTGACGCACTCTCTCTCTGTTTTCTCTTCCTGGACACACATTGTAAGAGAGGGAGAGAGAGATAAAGAGAGAGAGAGAGAGAGAGAGAGACAGAGAGGAAGAAAGGAAATGTGACACGCGGGTTTTACGGTAAAATCCGCCTGCCTGCATTCATCCGGACACGGAAAACACACTCCAATGCTCGTACCAAAACCTTTCGAGGCACTGATTGCACCCAAACCCGACAGAGCGCGGAGCATTGGCCAACAGAGCACAACTTCAAACGATTGCAGTTCAAATAAATCTTCCGCAAGGCAGCAACCTCAGCAAAAAGGAAGCCCCGCGCCTGTACACACGCGGGAGGGTATACGGTAATTGAAAAGGTAAACATGTCGCGTCGATCTGGCGACCGATTCCCGCTGCTCCGACGTTTTAAAACGGTGGACTGGAGTCGAGCGGAGGAGGCCCGGGGACCGTAATCCATCTTAGATGGATGGATTATTCATACCCTACCCGCGCGGGCCTGCCGGTCGGACGACAGGTCTGTGCATTCCGAGTGGCAACCGTTTCTAACCCGACCGTGGAATGTTGTGGTACGTGTGCATTTGTGGCGCGGCTGGCTGCGAGGAGGAGTCGTAGTGCTTTGCGAATCGTCCTCCAATCTTGACATGTTGTGAGCACGAGCGATGGGGCACACACACCACTAGTAATCCCATCACTCCAAATGTGCGGCCCGAGAAGCACGGTAGTAGACAACAAATCAGTGCCACTGCCAGAGCTGGAGGAGAGCAGGAGGCCGAGGAACGGGTGGAAGTGATTGCATATTTCACGCCGGCCGAAGTTTGCAATAAATAATTGCACATTATCGTGACAGAGGGTTGGCCGGGTCGACAACACAAAGTCGACATTTCCACGTCTCACCAGCAGCCGCTGCTGGAATCAAAGGCGACGGGCGCTGGCGTATGGACACAATTAGGTGCATTTTAGATTTGATATGGAATCTTACATTCGAAGCTGTGGCATCAGAGTGTACACGTAAAGATGACTTTGATCTGTGTGTGTGTGTGTCTTTGCATAAATTCATCGGACATTGGGCAAAGAAGAAGGAGTTTATGAATATCTCACTCCCACCTGTATGTCCTGCCAGCCAACCAACTACCCCAAAAACGGTGGCAGACGGCAGATGGACATCACTGCACACTTCGCTTCCGATCATCGTTGGGCTATTAATCAAATGACCGGTTCTGCTTTTTGTGCCAACCGTCGTCCGGAGGATGTACTCTCTCTCTCTCTCTCAAACCATTTCGAAATGTCATGTATTTGGATGCAGCAATTGCTTCCATACTCACACAACACAGAGAGAGAGTATGGCGAATGGATTTTAAAGTGCAGGAAATCCCGACGACCGCTGGACTGGGAGAGTGACTCGGGAAATGATTACAAACGAGCAACTAACTCCAACACAGCATGGGGGCGCCACCCAACATTCGCCTCCTTCACCTCCTTCAGGCTGGCAACTAAGATTATTAAACTGCTTTAGGGGGGGGGGGCGTAGAGGTGAATGGGACGATGTCACGGTGGTCTTTCTATGCGATCGATTAGACTAGAAAGAGAGAGAGAGATAGAACACGAAGCACTACAACGGTACAACCTCATCTCATGATCATCATCATCTTCATCATCAGCGTCGGGGGTGGTGTGTCGTTACGGTTGGGGGGCGTAGATATTAAATTTATACTCGTGACTTTGTCTATCGAAGTTCTTCGTCTTCTTCAGCTGCTACTCTTACTTCTCTCCCTCTCTCTTACTCTTCTCCATCCCCACATGGTGCGCCTTAATGATGCGATTCATCGATCGATTCTTTACCGAGGTCGATCGAGGGTGCGTTCGACCTTTTCCTCCTGTCCCTTGCCGGCGGAGAAGAGATGCAGCAGTGCACAGCAATGCAAATAGCATCAGATATAGGGACGCACCATCGACGCTCCAAGGCATGCGAGAACATTGGCGAACGAGGCGAATCACACAGAGGCGGAGGTCATCGCTCATCGACCCGAACGGGGGGTCTGCTATGATGCGAATTTTTCCCTTTGCCAGCAATCCGGCTCGAAGGACCAAAACCAAACAGCATCGTCCTCTCTCGCACTCTTCTCTCTCACACTCTCTCTCTGTCCCTCTCGGTGGATATACCAACGGACCTTGATTTAAGATTTGTTTTCCGTTCCCTTCTTCGTAATCCACGCAATCCAACAGTGGGGTTTGAAACAAACCCCACCATACAGTGTGCGCTTCTGTGGTCTCTCCCAGAACCGGCCAGCCACTTCCCTTTCCCCCTTGGACGTAATGTCGTGGAGAGAGCTGGCCAGCACCATGCGCACCGCTATGAGGATGGATGGATGATGAATCCCGATGTCGTAAGATTCATCATCTTTTGCGATTCTCTACCCTGAGATGGCAGTCCCGGCAGGGTGCAGAAAAAGCGGGGTTACACAACACAAGCCACTCGGTAGTCGTCAACCGGCAGGCTCTATTTTTTGTTTGTTCCTTTTCCGCTGGAGGCAACGGTGCTGCTGTGTGCAGTAAGTGGAGAATAATCATGAAATATGAATCGAGCAAAATGCGTACTCCGCTTATTAATGCATATTTGATATTGATATATTGTTCCGTAATGACGTTACCACACGGCCCTGTGGCGCTTCCGAAAAGGGTAGCCGTGCGCGCAAAGGAGGGGGAGCACTGATGTAAAGAGCGGTTGTGGTTCTGATTTTGAAAGAAGAAAGAACACACCGAAGAGGGCAGAAGGAGGTTGCCTTTTAAAGGGCTATTGTTTTTTTTTTTGGGGGTAATACCTTTTCCTTGCAGGACAGCAGCAGTGCGAGGTGGGTTAAATCATTACACAAAGATGAGGGGGTTTTATCCCCTTTTCGGAAGGAAACGAAACGAAAAAAAAAGATCACAAAAATGTGCAAAACATAATAAGAAGTGTGAATCCTGAAAGGAAACCGAAAGTGTTGGATGGGGTGGGCCAAATCCATTATCACACCGGAAGTTGTGTTGCTCAAATCATGGAGCAATTTAACCAACCAAACCCACCCACCCGCGTGTGGGTGCCGCAAAAATGCTTCCACTGCTCAAAGCCCCCGCTCATTGAATCGTCCCACACAACTGTTCCAGCAACTTCTAACTTTACGCCACATATGCTCCCCTCTTTTCTGTCGTCACGATGACTTGCGCCGTTGATCCTTTCTTTCAGCAATACACAGGCAGTAGAGTACACAAAACAAAACCGGAGGAAACCGCTTTTAAAAAGGCAAGCGCTACTCCCCCATTTAGGACCTCTCGTTCTTCGTTTGGGGGGTTTTTTTTTACTACACAGAACGCATTTTATCAATCTCAGCATCCTGTATCCTAGCTTTAGGAAGGGGGGGGGGGGG
>SIXB01000994.1:0-51079 GCA_007018985.1 Anopheles bwambae
ACATAAATTAAAACACCTAAAAATCGCTTATGATTCACCATTCGAAGAGGCTAGAATAATTTTCCTTTAGAATAATGGACTAAATGCTTCCCAATTAAAACTTAATAAAACTCTTTAAAGATAAAAGAATTCGTCTCGCAATGTGAAACAGTTGATTAAAATAATCTTGTCAAATTAGCTCTTTAATTCGGAACTATCTGCTGTTGATTAGTTCAGCTTTCTATTAACGATTGCATCTTCCTCCCACCAAATGCTATAAAACACCACACATAATAAAAGAAGCTTATCAATTGAACAATGAGAACGACATTTGCCAGTCAGCAATTTATCTTTCCACTAGACTTGATGCTAACCATCAACGTGAATGTTGAGGATGATCTGGGGGTTTTTTTCATCTCAACCAGAACCACTCAAAGTACGAACATGTTTCTTCATCGTTTCAACGGCCACATACTTGTGGTAGAAAGTTTGAGATAGAAAGTTTTGCTTTTCTTTCTTTTGTGCCTCCCGTACGCCTGTTCCTGTTCCTGTCCGTGTCTCGATTGTGTCTTCATTCCGATTAGCCGGATGGTAAAGTGAAGATGATAACCGTTATGTACTTTTTCCCGTTTTAAGATGGAACGGATGGAACATTTGGAAGAACAACGTCCACAAAAAAAGCCCAAACTAAATTGAACTTTTGCCGGCTTTTCCCGAACGCTAGAAGTGCATGCATTCGCTTTTCCTTCCCAAAAGAAAGATCTCTCTACAGCACAAAACCATTTCAAGGACATCGGAAACGGCCTAAAATACCATGCTGTACATAATGTACATGGCCGGTCTATTGGCAAGGTTTCCATCGTTGTCCATTTTCCAGCGTTCCGGTTTCCAAGCACACACACACACACACACCAGCCATGGCATGCGAAAGCTTCACCGAACGGACACCAACGGGGGCCAACGAGGTGGTCGTATCGATTTTTATCGTAAATCGTCCCATGCATGTCGCACACATAGACCAAACGGCGTAGGAACGTGCTGTAGAACATGCTGAGCTGTCCCTGTCACGACGATGATCCAAATCCCTTTATGTATCAGTTGAGTTTATTATCTTCATCATTAATCAGCAGTGGCCACCAGTGGCCGAGGATCAGTGTGCGACGGTGTCCCCGGAAACCGGACGTGCCGACGCGTTTCCTAATGGAGCACGAACATATTAGGTCGCAGTGTAATTGAAATCAATAGGCGTTTTGACGGCAATGATGGTGTGCCATCGTTTTTCTGCAATCACGCTTATCTAATTAAGACTTCGAGCTGTCTGTCTTATCAGTAAATAGAGCCCCCGCTCCACCGCTTTGCAATCGGCTCGTACATAAAGCTTCCCAATGTTTACCTGCGACAATCAAAAGTTCAAACAAAACGAATCGATAATGCTGACGCAGCGCTTCCGCATCGCACTGACGGTATGGTTCTTTGAGCAATGGAGTCAAAATTAAGGGCAAACATTCCCCTTTTTATTCAATTAAACATAAAGCAGAAGTAAGATGGTTTGGCAAAAGCTTTGCTCCTCTGCTATCGAGGCGAAGAGTTGAGCAAGCGAGAAACCTTCCTGTTTCTGGGAAAAGCCATACATAATGCTCCATTTTGTAAAGCTAGCCGCCCTGCTCGGTGACCTTTCTCTTGCCCAATTAGCATTTCCAATTTCTCCATCATCGAAAGCACAAACAACGCTTAAGCACATTTATAAGGGTTTTCTTTTTCTTCTTCAAACGAATGCATTATCCATCTACTAACGAACGGCAAAAAATGACAATTTTTACGACTGCGTCACTCAATTGCGTTGCAGTCAAATGCTTTCACTCCCCTCACGAACCTCGTCAGTAACCTGATCCTTGCACTGTTTCTTCAGGAAAATGATACGCACAGATAGAGAGAGAGAGAGAAAGAGAGCTTGAAGGGCTCCAACCTCTGTGTGTGTATAACGATCTATGGCGCAAAAAAAAACTTCGGGAAAACAAACGGTTAAAGTAAATAGAAATGCGATACGTATCTATTTTCCAGTGTGTGTGTGTGTGTTTTATGGTTGGTTTGATATACAGTTAGAATATATTAGCATACCACTCACATTAATAATATGTGTCGATAGCGCCGACCTGCTTTGTTGGGGACTGTCAGGCAAAGTGCTTGTTGTTCAGATTCGTTTACTCAATGCTTGAAGTGGATCCTTTCTCACCTTTACTAAGTATGATTAGGTCCTTTTTTAAAAATTGATTTAAGGAGACAAAAACAAAGATTTAAGGAAAGAACGGCCTCTATGGTGCTTTCCTTCTAAATATATTATAAAGAATACAGTACAAGTCAATTTAAGGCTACTTTTTTCCTGGATGTAATCGGACAATGTAGTGAGAACAATGAAAAAATAAAGAGAGCGAAAGTGGCGAATGAGGCCAATAGGGCAAAAGCCAATTTCTTACAGCAATACTTGCTGCAACGATGACCGCATTCTGGGCCAGCGGAATGCTTGCTGGACTATGATTTATTCCTAAGTGCTAGCAGCATCTCTAATATAGATATTCATATAAATGAATATATCATCTCCAAAGCTCAACATTTCCAGCGAATGCTTTGGACCTACATACACATCCGGCAGGAAGGAAAGGATCATTCCTGGATGGATGTTGCTACGATATCCTAACTGGCATGCAAGCAGCTTATCGAACAGGACGCTTAAGATCACTTTTGGAAATTGCAATCCGATCTTTTCATAGACTTTGGGATTATTAGCAAAATCAAAGGCGTAAAAGAAGCCAGAGCGCTGTTTTGCTTCGAGAACTTATCGTTGTTTCTTATAGTAAATAAACTCACGTCCCACTAAGCTCATGATTTATATGCGTAGAGCTAGGCTTGTGTTCTGTTGACAACAGTATATTTCACATTTGATACCAAAGTCCTATTAGTCTTTAGCTATAGCTGGTTGCAATAGAGTACTAATATCCCTTGTTTTCCTTTTTCTTTCATTTATATGTCCTGCATACTGGTGCTGAGCCAACCAATTTAACTATCTTAAATTTCGAATCCCATGACGGGCATGTTGTTAAGTCGTGCGAGTTGACGACTGTACCATGAGACCGGCTCATGGGTCATGGGGTCAAGCCCCAAATAGACGAAATTTCAGAAATTTCAAATCCGGGCCAGTCCCTATTTTTATCGACTAATTAACCATTATAACAAAAAATAGTTAAACTCTTTTCTTATACGAAATAGATTAAAATCTAATTAATCTTATCAAGTGGTAAATTGCCTTGCCATTGAAAGAGTACAATGGTTTCATTTTATACAGTGTGCGTCTTCGAGCCGCATTAAGTAAGCTAAACGATTGAAGCGTCCTAGCAGGAGCATATGCATACATTAAGCTTTAGTAGTAATGTTGCTGCATTCAATTGATTTGTTCATCAATTTGCAATTGAGAAAACACATGTTGCTTAGCTTTGGGACGATGCTCAAGCATTTGCAGAGCTATTAATAAGCAACAGCAGTCATGAATTTGAATCTGAATTTTTTGAGGAATTTGAATATGAGGAAATCAAAGGTCAAAACAGTACGTAATACACGAACGTACTTCAAGAAACCAAAAGCGAATTCGACCAGTTCACGGCAAGTTTGACTATAAATATATGTTAAAATGTAAATGCTTTGCGAACAGTGTTGTCAAACTGCATGTAGAAAGACAAACTTTGGTCTAAAGTCTCAAAATCTATTGAGGACGAAGTAAAGACATATCCACCAGGAAGGAAGTAATTGATATGATGTTGTTCTTTTGATCAAGTGAAACGCTACATTTGGTCTGGGCTAGAACTGTTCAATGCATCTATCCATTAGACCTAACAAGGGGAATCTGAAACCCGCAACCTTTTTCTTGAGCATTTGAGCCTGTGAAACAATTTTCAAAATATTATTAATAACGAAAATAATAATTTAATTTAAAAATATATTGAACATATACTGGAAACCACAAAAGCACAAATGAACGAATCAAAACTTAAATGATATTCTTTGAATACTTGATTACACCGAATGTTTCAGGATCCAATCATGCTTAAGAGTTTTCGATAGTCACTTAATGGGATTAAATGCAACTGAAAAACTGTCAGGAGAACACATATAAAAATAACAGATAAAATCACATTGATGACATATTAAAAAAATCTTAAATATATCCATAAACAAGTTTGATGTTTAGGGATAGTGTTCTCCAGAGGTAGAACATAGAAAACCCCATTAATGTATTATTCATACCGTTCAAAAGTTATGATTGGTACGAAAGACACCCTAAAAATAGTTTAGAATCCTTTGTCAACGCAACTATAGATGGAGACGTTTGAAATTGCGCCACAAATATTCATCACATTTTGTCAAATCGATTGGAAAGTAAAAGTGTGAATACCCATGCAACTGTTGGATGGGTATTCATTAACGTTCCGATTAAAAATATGGGCTATAATTAGAAACAAATGATTGTATTAGTATATGTTAGTAAATCCTCCAATGAAATATCAACAGCATCTACATGAATTATTAGAATGTGGACATTTATGACAAAAAAAGTCTTTCTAAGTCTCGGTAAAAACACGTCATTTACACGTCTCATAAGGTTGCTACAAACACAGGACAGGAATCGATTCTCGTTCAGGCAGTTTCTCGGTATCAAGCATAGCATTGGGACAAAAATAAGCTTCCCAATGACGATGCAAGTCGTTTAAGATAAGCATCAGGTGAAACGTCTTATTGAATTGCCATATCGTAAACCGTTTCTTGGACTTATTCTCTTTCCCCAAAACAAACAAGATCCATACCTCCCTTACAAACGCACTACATCCACTACTTTCCACCCCACAAGGGTGTCGCTTTCTGTTGCTCTATATCAATATTTTCCATTCGTTTCTTAGTGTCGTAAAATGAACACATTCTTTTATCTTCTCTTTGCGCCATCAATAGTGCGTTGCCACTCGCATAAACGAAGACACATCTGTCAGAAAAAGTTCGTAAAGTTTTTCTTCATTCACCGGGACGCTTTATAGCTGTGTGTATTCTAAAGAAAGGGAAAAATAGCAATATGCTTCTAATGGAAAGCATTTTGTCGTAAGTTTCACGACCAGTGTCGGGTGGAATGATCAAATTTTCGATAGTTTATGTTTTTATTTAGCGCTTTCAATTGTACAAGCGCTTTCAGCGATTGTATTCGTTTTTCTTGTTGCATTAGAGATTCCTACGACAAGTTTAAAATGAAACGTCAACAACATTTGATTCTCCTCCCGCAATGGGTCTGATCGATTGGCATCGAAATCGAAAGCGAAATTTTACACTTTTCACCCCTCCGAATCAGTGCGCAGTTACCATGGCAACTTCGTACGGCGGAAAAACAAAACCGACGCAACAAGGTCCACCCGGTACGCAACAAAACGTCGGCCCCGCTAGCAACACGGTTGGTGGATAATTTATCTGTTGTTATCCCATCGAAGACCGAACCGAACGCTGTCCTTTCCTCCCTTTTTTTTCATATTATTTTGAGCAAGCCCAAGCTACCCCAGGCACTACTACAACCCCTTTCCTTACCCATCCGTTACTGCGCAGTATCCTTTAATTGCTTTCTTGTTGCTTCTCTATGTAGTAAATATCGATGGACTGCCTGCGTCTCAGAGGTGCTTGCCAAATGACGCGCACACGCAAGCAGCAGAACGATGAAATGCTGCTTCTTTACGGAGTTTTCCATTCAACAACCCCCCCTTCAGTTAGTCACCGGCTCTTACCGGGTGCTGAATGCAACGCAGTAAGAACGCACCAGAAGCTGCGGAAACTGCGTCATTTGTGTCTACTCCCTTTATGCCCGGTGCATGGCAACCCTACGCAGTTTCGCAGCGGCTTATGTAAAGTTTGGTGTGTACACCAGCGCGCGCCTTACAGTACATAGGCTAGGGCCTTGCTAGACGCCTGGATGAATCGTCCCCTTTTCCCTTTTTTGGCGGGACGAACGCATCCAAACGCAACCCTCGGCACGTATATGTGTGTGTGTGTCGGATTGGGATAAATTTTATGCTAGGGTGGTATCGCATTCGGGATGTCTGAGCGACCACGCGTCCGCCTCGCTTCCGGTATAGCGTTTGCCTAGGCGAAGAGGAATGATTTCTCTTTTTTTTGGGAAATTTGAGATTGAATTTGTGCCCACTTGTGCCGAAGCACTCACACTCGAAAGAAGAAGGCAAAGATATGTGTTTTTTTTTGGTAGCAAAGTAGCAGAAACTTGTTCACATTTATGATGTTGGGCGCTTTCGGATGTGCTCCGATGGGCTTTGAAGTGGCATACTTGCAAATATGTGCAAGCATTACATCCGTGATGAATAAATTAAACCCGTACGCTTTTCCTTCCTTGCTTACCTAAATAGTATCAAATTTAAATTGTTTTCAATCGCCAATTAATCGTCCGGGCGGTACAGAGAGCTAATTAAATGCGCATGAAACACTCTCAACCGACCGGGGGACGCTGCTGTGGGAAAGCTCTTAAAGAAGCAATTAAAACTATTCGATTAGTTTTCTTTGGGTGAAAGTTTTGGGATTTCTTGGACCGATGTTTGTCCATCTGTCGCTTGGTGGTTTAGAAAGCCACAATGGTGTGTGTGTTTGTGGCAGAGTGCTAGTGTCTTACCTTCTGTAATGTTTGAGGTTTGGTGATTATTGGTTTTCAATGGTTTGATGAGTGTCACTTAAATCTTCAAAGCACTGCACTGTGTTTTATTTATAAATTTATTTACTTTTCTACCGTTGAAAATGCTAATCCTCTATTATTCAAGGGTAAGATTTTCGAATGAAGCAAGCGTTAGGAAGGGTATGATGACCATTACTATTCTTGGAGTATCTGTACTACATCTGGATGTAGCAAACGATATATTGATATCAGACAACTGACACCCAACTGCATACTATAAAATCAGCGTTTTGACACTAATCAGTGTTTTCTACCAATTCTTATTCTTCTTCTTTATTTGGTTATTTGGTGCAACATGACGAACACGCAACATGTGATTAGAACGAGCGAGCTGACGGCTGTACTATAGGATCGAGATTTTCTCTATCACCAATTTATTAGGACCAAGACAGATGCACCAAAACTATCTTGAAAAAATGTTGGTTTTTGACAACATTTTCCTCGAGTTTAGAATGACAAATTAGACTCCAAACTTAATGGAGATATAATTGAACTCTATATTTATACTTTTTTGAATGTCATAATTGCGTTCAGTCCTAGCAATTGGTTGAATCTTGGAATGTAAGAAAACTATCTTTGGGAGATATCAGATTTGGTTGGAAAATGTCACTTTGCTTAAAATAAAAGTTTAAGTTCATGTTCGAAAGCAATGTGTTTAAAATGTGTTTGTAAAACATTCTTCTGGCATTTAGGATCAAAATAGTGTCCTAAATTGCAATGGTACTCCTCAAATTGGACGAAAAAATAGTTATTTTAAGTATGTATGTATTCTCCGTATGGCAAAATACTTTAAGGACTCCATGTGTCTTAAGGCTATCTACTGCAGCATCGTAAGACCAGTGCTCGAGTATGCCAGCGTGGTCTGGAAGCCTACGACCCAGCGCCTATCAGATCGACTGGAATCCATCCAACGTAAACTCTCCTGTTATGCAGTTTCACTACTACCATGGGAACCTGGTAGTCAGCATCCGCCATATGTGGATAGTCTCATGCTCCTTAGCCTTCACCAGCTGAAGGATAGGCGCCAAATTGCTCAGCAACTATTCGCAGCAGGTCTGCTAACTGGTAACATTGCCAGCCCTATACTGCTTCAGCAGCTCGAGCCCCAACTGCACCACTACGCCCACGTCCACTGCTTGCGATCCCCCGTCGTCACACCAATTATGGATCAGCCATGAGCAGATCGTTCAATGAGGTTTACACATTGTTCGACTTTAACATATCGGTACAATCTTTCAAAGGCAGACTGCTCAGCAGGCTTCCTCAAACATAATGTAATCCAGTATCTTCCTGCTTCTGCTATTCGTGATGTATCATTTATATATATGGACCAAGATTCACCAAGACATTTTTGTCAAGTGGATAAATGAATAAATATATAAATGATCCAAAGGAATTGTAGCTCTTTGAAAGCTTTTTTACGATTCATTCTGTTGAATCAATCGATTTGAGATCGAACAAATTATCCTAATCTGAAGATTAGCACAATTTTTTACGAATAACTCCAATCGACCTGTTTTAGCTCCTGACGGCCGCAAAAGAGTACGATTAAGACGTTCTTTGTATGTTTTAAGCCTTCTGGCTACAACGAGCCTTCATAACTGTACCTAAAACTGAGTTTTTCAGATAAAGCTTATTCTTATCCTGGTCAACAATTATGAATAAAGTGAAACGATTTGATCTAAAGCCTTATTCGGCCTAATCATACAGAACAGAACCATCCAGCCCAAAACCAATACATAACAGTAATTAGCGGCTAAATTTGCTCAAAACAATCCACGAACCACAACAGACCACAAACAAATTATATTATTCGTTAACGTACTAAAAATAGACATAAAAAATTCAGTCGTTTTTAGTCTACAGAAATTTAATCATTTATTTAAGTCATTTTTATCGCTAATTTCCCCGAAAGCTGGAGATGGCGAAGTACAGAAAAAGATACCAGAATTGCGTTTAAAACTAGAAGATTAAGGTTGAGATTTTTATCTATACTGATAGAACGAACGGAAGCAAAAAAGGACTAGAGTTCTGTAACAATTAGAGGGCCAGGTATGTGAGCAAAACAGTATCCAGTGACGTTCCGTGGGCTATGGACTAGATATGGCAAAACAGTAAAGATAGTGCAGAGGAACAAAGCTCGTGTTAGTATCATGTTAGATAAAAAGAGACAGGATAGTCACAAGAATAACTAGTATTAGGAAAATAAAACAGACAGTGCAAGTAGGTACTTTATGAATGTTTATTGGGTACTAATTACATTACATTGTATAAAAGTTTCGATAAATGACGAAAGCAGTGGTGGAAATTCTTTAAATTCAACAAAACCAAGCCCACAAACAATATTGTCCCGCCTGACTGCGGCATCATAGCTCCGCTATTTTATTTACAAAGTTAAAACATTAAATACATGATCCAACAACTGACATAAATTAAGCATTCCCATCAACAACTGATACGAAGCAGTGATGCTGCCCGTAGCCAGATGCTTCCGGTTCGCAGCGGCCTAACTGTCCTCCCCGCCCACTGTCACTGGTTGTGTCAACAAACAGCAATCAAGTTAATTTGTTGCTCTTGCCAGAAACTAGCCAGCCAAGGGTAATAGCCAAGCTCGAAAAGGGTTTGTCGCTCGATCGAACGAACGTGGCAGAAGGGAGGGAAAATCAGATAGAGGTACTTTCTACGGTGGTAGAATTTAAATGATCCGATTTGCATTCCATCAGCACTCCGTGCACTGACCGTGATCGTCGCTTGAAACTGCCCCACAAGTGTGACAGTGTGAAACAATGCTAATCCGGGCTAGTGTTTTATTGGAACATAGCTCAGTTTGCACTTCTCTTCTATTTTGCGTGCGCAGTGTTTTCGCTGGAATAAATAGAACGAATAACGTATCATCTATGTTGGAAAGAATATTAAAGAAACTTACCACGCAAATCATTCTAATCCATCTGAGAGCTTAGATGTAGAGATCTTTGGAAAGAAAAACCCACATCGAAACATCTCGTTACACACACTCCCAAAAACACAACGACCAAACGCCCGCAGTTCCGACCGATTGCCCCCTAATTGCGGCCTAAAGCCCCATAAAGCCAAAGCACATAACTCATCGCAAGCTTCGCAACAATTTGCATTGCGGGCGTTTTTGCTGCGACGTGCTATGCCGCTTGCCGGCAAATAAAACTAGCAAGAAATATCACGAATCAAATCAACCGCATCAACCCACCACCACCACTACCTCCACTGAGTGTATGCGACAGAGTCTATGGGCGTCCGGAAGTTCGTCGGGAAATTAACATATTGTCATCGTTACCATTACAGGTTCACAGAAGTCATCTGAATTATGTGCCAGCGGAGAATCGCCCCCGGGCAACCCATCGGCAGCCATTCCAAGGCAAGCCACTGGCACTGGTCAGGGATGAACTTTTACCACAGCGCTTCCCGTCCGATATGATGCACATCAAGCTGGAGAGTTGTTCTACTCCCTTGTGTTTGTGTGTGGAATGGTCCCCCTTTCGGTACGGTACAGAAGCGAGCGTTGGCGATAAATCAAACTACCAAACACCCGCCCAGACCCCAAAACGGTGGACCGAACACAACCGACTTGGTTGGTGGTAAAAAAAAGGAAAGAAAGCAAGAAGAAGAGAATATTTTATGACACCCAACGTACAGCTCGCAGCGCAACGCAACGCGTTGGAAGGATCCGCTAACAGGATCTTCCCCATCGGTGTGGCGTGCTGTTGGCGTAATTGCAAGGATTTGCTTTGCTGGCTGCGCGTAACCTCCCTTTGCGCGATATCAGGGAAGTTTACCTGCACAAATGGGGACCTTGTCCCGTTGGATAGAAGGAAAAAGAATAGGACAGTATCATCTCGCAAGTTTCCTTGCCTGCACGGTTCAGTAGCTCTGGAGCAGTAGGTCGTACAATGATAAACATGGTTTGGGGGGGAAAAAAGCTTTACTGGGAGAGGTTTTCACTTTCGCCAGATTGTTCGCAAGTTTATCAGCGAAGAAAGCCCCAAAAGCGGGTGAGTAGTTGACATTTTGTCGGTTTTGTATCACTTTGTATACCTTGTTCTTGTAAACAGGACAGTGTGTGTATGTGTTTCTGTGGTTTGGAGCAAAAGGGGTTTGAGTTTCCTTTTATTTACTGTACTTTTTCCTTGCTTACATGCAGTGGCTCTAACGCATTCTCAACTTGCTCTCTTTTTATGATACTTTTATGAAAAGTTGATCAAGCAAAGAGTATGCATGACCCTTCAGTTGATCCAACATAACTCTTTGATCCATTGTGCACATGTGTGCTAGAACTATCTTAAGAAACACTGCAATTTTACTACAATTTACTTCACCAAAATGGCTACATCACGTACCGATCTCAACAGACGCCCTTCGAGCTAATAGAATAGGACTAGAGAAACACACACAGACAACCAAAACCGACCAGATCGCCAGACACATTCTGCTTTCCTTCGCATTCCTCCGCCACCGCTTTCTTTCCCAACCTTTACCTGCCCATACGAGCGCAAAAGGTACATGTCTGTTTATTTCTATGTTGCTTTCGAGCCAGAATTTACCTTCGGCGTCACTGTTGTTTTGTGCTTGTTGGACCCCGGTGGGAGTAAATTTATACTCGACGGAGCAATAAATTTAAAGTGTGCGCACGGGAGGAGCATTTTTTTTGCGGGAAGGTTTTTCACTCTGGTGGTACCTTATACAGATGGACTAGGATTTTCACATTTTTCCGCATTTTTTTTTTTGGTTTGGTTGCTGTTTGCGTTGAAAGTGAAAGCGCCAGTGATGGAGAGTCGCCCATTTGCTAGAGGGACATGATTCATGGGTGACTTATTGGAGATTGGGTGCTTTATTTGTGAGCCCGTGTTATCGCGAGCGCGGGCCCGGAAATCGTTTGAATGGTTAATGGTTTCGTTTTATATTTCGATTGCGTTGTGTGTGTGTTTTCGTGTGCATTTTTAAGCGGATGGATTATAAATGGTAAAGCTAACACCTATGTGTACTAGTTGGGACTGAGTTTGACTGATTTTTAGTGTACATGAAATGCACTACAAGTTTATGATGCCTACTTTTAACAATTATTCTAATAAATCATTATTAGATGAAGTTATCTTTAAAAAAAAACTTCTGTTTCTTCTTTGGCACAACAACCGATATCGGTTAAGGCCTGATTTCAATGATTTGCTGTATAGTTGAAGTACTTACCTACTTATCCGGCGCTACAACCGCTTTGCGGTCTGATGTCCGAAACCGCTCACGGTCTCGCGCCTTCGTCTACCAGTGCGTTATCCCGGTCTTAATGGCGGACGCCTCCACGCCATCTTTGCCACCTCAATTTGGGCCTACCACGCCTCCTCTGTCCTTGTGGACGGTCTAAAAGGTCAATTAGTTTACCTTATTACGTTGTATACAAAACTACTACAACATGAACCTTGTTATCATGTTAATTGAACCTTGGGGACACTTGGGACAACCTCGGAAGTCACCTTGGACACCTTGGACAACCTAGGAAGTCATTCTAGAGTGTTTGTATGAACCTTGGGGACACTTGGGACAACCTCGGAAATCATTCTAGAGTGTTTGCATGAATCTTTGAGTCTTGCTAACATACAGGATCCCTGGGGGCTGCTTACTCCGCTCATTTTTAAACTAATCACTGAGCTTATAGATTAAAATCTTAATCGTTAATTTTTGTCGTATTTTCATATTTTTGTAGTTGCATTTATTTGATCACTTCTCATTCTTCGTCATTTTAGCATAACGATCTACGCATTCATGTCGGCCTACGCAGGCTTTCGAGGCTTATGTGTACCACCCCGTGTGCAGTATCCAGCAATAGACCACCAGGTCACCCTACATCTCACTAATTTATAAAAATTTTCGCTCATTATGTGTGAGCTTTCATCTTTCTGTTATTGGGCCGTTTTATGTTCGAAGCCAATGAGCTTAAATTTTCAGCTTGTCAGTAGAACAATGTTCAAAATCCGCGTTGTATGCATTTGGTAGCTACGGTACAGTCCATATTGGATTTCAGTATTTGTGTACACACAACTGTGTATTTTAAAATCAGTTTGTTTTGTTTTTTTTTGTGGTTGAAATAGAATAGAATGAAACATTTTAAACTGTCGATATAAACAGTTTTTATGTTTTCATAACAATTTGTTTATGCCAAACACTCAGCGAAACAAAACATCTACCCTCCATGAGCTAACCTGATCGATTCTGCCCCATATTGGCGTTTGTTTATATATTTTTTAGTCTGAAATAATCTAGACTGAAAATCTGAGGTAGTTTAGTTTTGTATGGAGTGTTGACATTAATAGAATACAAGAAGGCCTTAGCAATTTTCAGACTTCAAAAACGAACAAACAAGATAAAAAAAAATAGAAGACAGATTGGACAAAATAGATAAAAACACAAAAACCACCAAATTATGGCAATTTATGAGACAAATAGAAGGAAAAGAAAATAACAAAAAAGCAGAAAACCTCATCGAAACAAACATAGAAGCTGCTAAAGAATTTCTAAAAAACAATTTCAACAAAAATTCTAGAGGCGACAAAAACATATATAAAAGCATCCCAACACCAGAAGATATACTAAACGAAGAAAATTGGAAGCATATATTAAAACATAAAAAAAACACTGCACCTGGAGAAGACAATATATCTTACGAAATCCTAAAAAATTTAAATAGAGAAACGACAAATGTTTTCATACAAGAAGCCAACGAAATGTGGAAAAAAGGAAAGCTTAAAAAACAGTACAAAAAAATAAAAATTATAGCAATTCCAAAACCAGGCAGAGACCCAAATGACAGTCAAAACTATAGACCTATTGCATTACTGCCCACAAGAACAAAAATAATAAATATGGCCGTATTAAAAAAACTTCAAAAACAATGCGCAATTAAAGAAATAATACCAACATCATCTCTAGGATTCAGGCCAAACCATTCAATCAATCAGTGTATAAACTACCTAATTAACGAGATATACAACAACAAGAGAAAAAAAACTATAACTGGTATAATATTTGTAGATCTAACAAACGCATACAATAATGTACAAACAGAAACACTAATTAAAAAACTAAGAGAAAAAGACATTTCCCTAGATATAATAAGATGGATTGCATCTTTTTTAAATAACCGCACTGTGGAAATAACATCCGAAAACAAGACAATCAAAAAACTAGTCTCTGATGGACTACCACAAGGTGATGTACTTTCACCTACCTTATTCAATATTTACACCGAACAATTTCATCAAAAAAATGGAAAACCAACCATAATTCAATATGCGGATGACTTCGCAATAATACAACAAGCAAAAACCACACAAGAATTGCAGAACAAACTCCAAATAACATTAAACAAATTTATACAGGAAGCAAAAAAACTGAAACTCCCGATAAACACTGAAAAAACCAAATTTATGATGTTCGGAAAAAGATCACAAACCATAAGTATTAAAATAGAAAACACAAACATACAAAGAGTCACCAATTTTAAATACTTGGGAACATGGATGGACGGAAACCTAAAATTTAAGAAGCAAATTGAGGAATTAAAAAGCAAAGCCAGGAAAAGATTAAATATAATAAGATGCATATGCAATAAAAACAATAAATTGAGTCCGAAGAAAACAATCACAGTACACAGATCCATAATCCGAGGAATACTGGAACAAGGGGCATCCTACACTGGAAATGCGTCAAAAACATTAAAAAAAATCACTGCAAACAATAGCAAATCAGTCCTTACGAAAAATAACAGGCTGCACTAAAACCACACCAATCAACTCCCTAATGGCAATAGCTGCTGAAGTACCACTACATATAAGAAGCAAATACATAGCAACAAAAGAAACCTTAAAGACAATAACATATTCAAAAATCCATCAGAACCAAATAACAACCAACATAAACAGCATCGCAGAAAAAAACAAAACATACGTAGAAAAAATTATTACCGAAAACAGGGAACTACTTGAAAAAATGGCAAAAATAAAGATAAATAACATAGAAATGAAAATTCCAATTCATCTTTAATCAGACGAAGAAATTTCAAAAGATACACCTCATAGAGAAATAATATTGAGACAACAATTTGAACAACAAATCAGAAACCTAAAAAAAATGAAACCGATCATATATACAGACGGAAGCAAGATAGAAGATAAATGTGGAATTGGCATATATATAAAACCACACAACAAACCAAAGCAATATATAGCATCCCACTTCAAACTAAAAAATACGGTTCCAATAACTTCTGTAGAAATAACAGCAATTGAAAAAGCCCTACAAATTGCAAACGAAAATAATCTAAAAAACCCGACAATATATACAGATAGCCTGGCAGCATGCTACATCTTAAAAGAAGCACAAGAGAAATGCTACATTGACGAAGTAATACATAACATCCTAAAAACACGTGAAAAACTCAATGCTGAGATAAGATGGATACCAGCACACATAAACATAGCAGGAAATGAGAAAGCCGACCAATTGGCCAAAAAAGGAAGCTTATCAGAAAAAATAATTGAAAACAAACTACGAATCAGTGACACAACAATCAATATAAAGAACACAATGAGAAAAGAAACTGAAGATTGGTACATAGCAGAGTGTAGAGAGAAAGGGAAGAAGTTAGAAGAATTTCATAAAGAATTCCAATTTAAACCTTGGTACGACGAAATCCCACTAAGCGCAAATGAAATTAAAAATACAAACAAATTACTGGTTGGCCATGACCTCTCGAGATATTGGTTAGCTAAAATGAAGATCGAAGAAAACGGTGATTGTCCAACTTGCCATACTCCAGAAACGGGACGCCATAAAATTTTCTACTGCACAAAATACAAAAATCAAAGAGACTCAAACCCTCTCATATCTTGGAATAATTTTATATCCAATTGGAAAGATAAAACAGGAACAACTATAAAAGAAGTCATCCGCTTCATGAAAGAAAACAACATTGAAATTTAGAAGAAAATACACTCTTAAATCCCAATACAAGAAGTACACACCAACTTATAATCAGATACATTTAGAAAACTGACAGAAGGAAAGAACAAACAACACAACACAAAAAAAAAAATAGGAAAAAGAAAATACGCTCCCGAACCAAAAGACATATGACTCTAGACAGTCGAAGTCTAAAAGAGAGAGTAAGCCTCTGAATATGCTGTTTCAAACAAGAGTTTGAACAACATAGGAGGATACATTCCCTCTCGCAAGAAGAAGAAGAAGAAGAAGTAGAAGACATTATTTCAGTCGCCAACTATCAAACTCCAAAAATAACAGGCTAGTATCGTAAAACCCCCCATTAATGGTAAAACAAACTTTTGTATAAGGGTTTTTTCCAAATATAAAATGATATTAGTGTTAAATGTTAAATATTCTTAGCCGCCATGGAGAGGAAGATTCTCGCAATAGTGTTTGATATGTATTTGTTAATCATGAGAGCGGTCCCGTGGTACGGTCATCAACTCGAACTACTCAATAACATGTCCGTCACGGGTTCAAGCCTACAATATACCGTCTCCCCGTAGCAAGGATTTGACTATCCGACTGTGTGGTAATGAATAAAGTCTCGAAAGCCTGTATAGGCCGGCATGTCCGCGTAGGACGTTACGCCAAATAGAAGAAGAATGTATTTTTAGAAGGAAAAATGGAGGAGCCGATGCATTGAGGAGCCGTTACGAGAGCTGTACGGTGATCTCACTGTCCTGTAGCCGTATCAAGCTAGAAGTTATAAAAACTCTAAATAGGTGCTATAGGCACACTGAAACTGTTTCTGTAATGATTTTGTAGCGTTATTTTCTGCTACTAATCGCATCACACGAAACAATGAGACAGATCGCAAACACGAATCCAATTAGGTCGCTCCACTCCAATCTCATCACACCGGGCACTCATTTTTGCTTGCTTCATCATCTTCAGAAACAGATTCTTTTGAAGTTTGTTCTTTCCTTCCTTCCTTCCTAGTTCAATTGCAAAAACTCCTAGCCAGCAATGACCTAGCTTGTTTTTTTTTTCAACCATCACCATCAAACGAGCCTTTGGCCGTACGTACGGGCCTTATCGTGTTTGGGAAGAAAGCATTAAAAAACAACCAGAATAAACCAGCAGGGGACAGAAGACCCGGACACACAAAATAAACATCCGCTCCGATAAGTCGGCAATCAATGTTTGCAGTTCGTATTATTGCGTGGAAAAGACTTTCCAAAAACTTCTCGCATACGCTGGGCTCTCGCCCCACAGGGATGCTTTCTGATGTCTTCTCGCTGTGTCTGTTTCCTACGCGGGACGCGTAGCTTTTCAGTAAAGTCTACGGGGACGCGTGTGTTTACTTTCTGAAGTGATCCGATCAAGCTCTCGTCGCTCGTCGGTGAAAAGTAAATGTTGTCGTTTTGTTTCGTTGGGGTTTTTTGGCTTTTTCGGTTTGGAAATTTCAGAGGGGCCGATCGAAATCTTTGCGCACACGGTTGATGAAGATGAGCTTGCCGAAGATGATGATGATGCTTCTGCCCGGTGCTGCCTGCAAGAAAAACACATACCATGTATGTGCAGGGAAACTTTTCCAATCGCTAAGGAGGGGAGAGCTTCATCAAAAATCATATTAAGCTAACCAATCAAAAGGAGCGTCTACCGTGTGGGGGGAAGATCAAGATAGAGCCCGCTTTTGCACAGTGCAGCAGGAAAAGTTTTCCAAGCGACTGGGAGAAGGGAGCAGCAATAATATTGACGATTGATGTGTAGCCGTAGTGCCCGAGGAAATGTTCGATCTAGACTGTGAGGATCTGTTGGAAGCTAGTTGAAGAGTGAAAACAAAGCACAGATTTGAAGATTAGTATCGTCTGTGTTATTGTTTCGTGAAGTATACGCACCTTTTGGGTGAGGAAATGCACTTCAATGTTGGGGAAATTCTCGTAGGAAGCCCTTTTTTATTTGAAAACATGAAAATTTCGCGAGAAAGAAACCGATTAAGTTCTTTTAAAATATGATTAAAATGCCATTAAATTGCAAAAATGTTTAACATTCCTGTCATCCATTTTCCCGCGTAATTGAAATTGTCTGCACCTTATTTTGCAAATGTTTCGCGTTCGCTTTACTTTCTCTCTGTGCACACTCAATACTTATACATTCCGTGACGCAGCAGCACTTAAGAAAAATATGTCTCCGAGCAGCAGTCACGTTTGCAGCCGATGGCAGCCATTAAAAACAATCAATTCCGAACGATATGCTTTCGCCGATGAGACTGAAAAAGCCATCCCGAGCCAACGGGCTAAGCGTTAACGATTGTGTGTGTGAGTGTGTCCTTTCGCTATCCCTCTTTTCCCTGCCAGCTACCCAGTAAGTTAACGGAACGCAAACGTAAGGAATTTGTTTTTGTGGAATGAAAAGATTTCAGCATTTCTTAAGCCTCCCCGACCGGTCCAAAGCCGCGCACCATAAAGCGTCCATCCTTACCCGCAGGTCTAGGTCGGAAATGTCATCTAGGCAAATGGAAATTGAAAAGCGAATCACAACACAGAACACACAGACAAACGGGTAGAGTGTGTAAGCGGCATAAAACTGTGAATAAATTTGACGAAAGCATCCCCTGAAAGTGTACGAATGGTGCACCCCTCCCTGGAAGGCAGCACCATTTGCAGACAAGCCCTGGAGTGCCGGTGGAGTGCTACTACTAATGGTCAGCTGGACCAAAAGCGGGTAAAGCTGGTCTGTCGCTTTAAATCGAAAGCAAGCAAAAACCGTCTCAAAACGGCAAGCGAAACGGGATAAGGATGAAGAGAAGAAAAAAAAACGAGATAATATTATGCAAATTGCGTAGAATTGTCGGCTGAAAGGAAGGACCTAGCAGCGGGAAAAAAAATCCAGCGTGGCACAAAGCACCGAGCGCTGGCGGCTAAGAGTTGGGTAGCAATAACAGCAATGACAACAACGAAAAACAACACCTCCCAACGTCTTCCAGCATCCGGTCGCCGTTGAAGACGTTCAAGGACAAACCGAAAGAGAGAAAACGCTTTAAAAGAAGTTTGGATCCTACCAAACCGATAGCCACCACTCTCCACAGCCACTAGTGTCCTTGACGCTCTTGTCTGACGGTGTCAAAACGAGTTTGAAGCAGCAACCGAAGGGAGAAAACCGTCCCGCGTCCAATATCCTTACGCACACAGGAACGCATCACGAGTATTTCTTTCGTGTTTTTCTGTCCCATCTTTGGGGGTTTACGGGACCGGTTTCTCCGTTTTTTGTTTTTCTACGGTCAATTTATGCATTTTTTTGTTGTTGCTGGTGTGTGTGCAAATGCTCCTATCGCCCGTCCCCATGGGTCTAGGGGCGATGGTCGTGCAAAAAAGTAGCACGAAATCTGGTAGCGACAGATAAAGCAAACCAAATCTTAATTGCTCATCTGGTACAGTAATTATAAATTTTTGCCCAACACTACCGCCACTTAGTGGACGTGGAGGGGATGGGAGACAATCGGTCGAGCTCAAGTGGCGTCAAGCGTTGATCGGTGGAAATTAGCGGTGACAGTGACAGCAGCAACAGCAGAACCACAGCCCGCGTTGTTACTAGCCGTAACAAATGGCAATCAAATGGAGCGAGACGGTTGGCATGGTCATTACAATGATGGACTTGTTTGGCGCTATTTAAATGGACTGTTTTTTTGTTGCGGTGGGGGTTTTGATTTGGGCATGTTTTACTTGTGGACAGGTGAAGATAGGGTACAAAATTAATCACGAAGGGACAAAAGGGGTACTACTGATGCTATAGCGCAATGCTATTTCACATGTTAAGTACACTAAAATGAATCTATTTCTTCTTAATTTATCTTGAGCTACGGCGTGGCCAGGATGTCAACAGTTTACCAAACTTCGATCTACTCTCAGGTCCTGCTCCGTCTCTTGCAGCCACTTAGCTCGTGGCGAGCTTCCTGAACCTACAGCTAGCATCCTTTGGGTTATTATCTCAGCCTACAGAATGGCCTTTGGCTGCTCCGTTTGTGTTTCCTCCTTAATCATATTCAGACACATTAAACAGCTGATCTAGACTATGTGCCTGATCACGGTGTTCGAACGGCAAGTTAAACGGCAGATGACACGGAAAATTGAACGAAGGACAAAGGACAAAGGAACAAAGGACCAAAAAGAATAGTTTTTCAAAATATTCAAAAAGCTTCAAAAGGTCGATTAAACGTTCATCTGTCCTAGTTAGTTGACATGATTCGAATATTTTGTTGTTCTATTTGAAGCTTGCTGGTGCATTCGACTGTCGTTCGAACACCGTGATCAGGTTGTATGAGTCATAGGAAAACGTCAAGATCGTCCTGATTTTTTGTTCATATCTGATCTGATCTTGCCAGTAGAGGACAAGCAATGCGGTTTGCGGTTATTGACACCTACTAAATTTCCAATGTATGTGGAACTCGTAGTTGGCCAAATTTCCTGAATAATGGGTCTTCTTTTCTGAATAATGGGATGTACAGCGAGCTTGATGGCTGCATCAGGTGAAGCAAGACCTGTAGGAGATCCTTGGTGTCTACATGGAAGGGAGCCTGCAGCCAGGGACCGAGCATCCTGGAGAATAATATTTGACCGGGTCATGTCACGACGACGTTTTCCAACAAAATAGAGAACTAGAGTAGAAATAGAGAGAGAGAGAGAGAAAGAGAGAGAGAGAGAGAGAGAGAGAGAGAGAGAGAGAGAGAGAGAGAGAGAGAGAGAGAGAGATAATGGGTCTTCGAAAGCCTCCGCTAACGTGATTGTCCGGTGTTACAAATGTCGCATGTCAACAACTCTCCCGGATCCTCCACCATCGCTACTTTACAAACCTTGGTACTCGTAATTGTGTAACTTTCTTAATGGATTTTTTGTCATTGTGCAAGAGGTTCTTTCAATGGATTATGCATTGATGGTGCTACTCTCTTTGCTTAGCTTAAAAGTTTCCCCGAGATTGCTGCGTGCGAGATCATTTGCGTAGATCAAGGATCTCCTAACAACAGTCCGCGGGTCCGTTGAATTGAATAATATTTCAATTATTTTGATTCTACTAATCTTACTGATGCGTATTTTAGTTGTGTAATTGTCATTTTTACCATTCCCTGTATTGAACCTAAGAATATTCCTCTCTCGGCCACAACATTTGCAGTCACACTTTTCGATCATGAACATTGTTTGAACACTGATTCGTTGTCTTTATGTTTATCAATTCTTTGTGAAATAACCAAATTAAAAAAGCTACATTTGTTTCAAATTCATCATTAAAATCTCATGAAACACCCAGACAAAACTAAAATAAATAAATGGTTTTCAACAAACCAATAAAAGCTTTCCAAGCATAAACACAAAAATATTTTAAACATTTGCTCTTGAAACGTACACACTAAACCAGCAGTAGCTCAATAAATTTACTGTCCAATCCCCTGTCTAAAGTTAGCTGTATACTCTTTGTTAACGAATCCACCACATCGGCCTTGCCAACGAATTAATTTCAAAAGCCAACCGAAAGCCCACGCGTAAACCACCGGGCGTTCATTAAAAATGCAGCCTGTTTTCGGATCAACAGCAGCATAATTGTTCGTCAGAGTTCACCACCGTCCTACCAGCAGCAGCAGCACCACCACCACGAGCGGAGTCACCGTTCATCGGCAAAACAACAGCCTAAGGAAAGCTGTTAGGACGAAATTTGGGAACGAAACACCCCAAAAAACCTTATCCGCCCTACTACAGCCGCCGGAAGCCAGCGTGCTTTAATAAATAGCTGCTTGATTATCTGCCCAATGGAGCTCATTTTCATTTCATTTTGGGTGGAGGGCGAGCAAGCGAGCAAAAACTATTCACATTCAATTTCAATACAATCGCCAGCACGAGTGCCGTGCCACTGCCAAGCTCATACAGAACTGACTGACAGGCTGCCACGGTTTCGAATGTTCGAATGTTTTGCCATCCAAAATGGCACTGCCAGCTGTCGCTTCTTTTGATGATCGTGGTCAAATTGGGTTGAAACGAAAAAGGGAGCAATTGAAGGGGAGAGGGTCTGCCCAGCGGAGTCAAGATGCCGATTGACTTCAATTGACCAAGACAAATGGATGGAATTTTGGTCCGCAAGGCACCCGAAACCGCCGCCTCCTGCCGCCGGTGCCGGAATGTTTTATGGTGCTTTATTGTTTGGTGATGAATTTTATGGTTCGATCTGTTAGGAAGAAGCTGTTGCTAGCGGTTGTGCTGGATGGTGGAGTTTTTGTAACATTGCTCCACTAGGAAAACGCTGATGGGTGAGTGTGATGCTATTGATTTTACGACACGCTAAAATGATATTCATTCGAACAAAGAGTGGCTAAGTGAGCAATCGGAAATGTCAATGTTTTTGGAAGGAGAGCTAAGAATACGAATTACTTCATGATATATTATTGTTTAGAAATGGTTTATCGCCCACGTTTAGGAAGCTTTTGGACTTGAAAGAATCATCGGAAATCTAGTTCATGTAAGAAATGATCTTCCCTATTTACAATCATCCTGATTCCTTAACTCCAACCATTGGTTAATTTTCATCATTTAATTACCATAGAATTCTGAAACAGCTAAAGCAACAATCAATGATGATTCCGTTCATCCAGAAGTATCATTGGACAATTATTCGCTTGTGCTCCACACTCTACATTTTGGACCTATTAATGCTTGAGTCTATTAAACATGTACTGATTCTTCCAGACGCAAAACTAACTTTGATTGCTTTGGATGAAACAATTAGTCACAAACGTTCATGATCGTAGTACACCAGCTTAGAAGGTAGAGCAATATGTTAACAAAATCCTGTTGATTTAAATGATCCTTGATATGTATTGGCCCATGGGCTTTTCTGTAAATCCTACCCAAGATGACTTCCGTACAACCTCCATTCATCATACTCCAAGACAATTTGCTACACTATTTAGATAATCGACCCCAACTTAAACATTGGAACCCTCTTCCTCTCCTCTGCGCACGTTACATCCATTGTAATAGCTTTAACCTCCTGAAAGACAAACAGGGTTTGCGTTTAGGTTTATTTACCCAGTGGATTAGTGACGATGCATGCATTTACATAACCTTTCCACTCGCGTTTTAACGAATCTTCTCAGCTAACTGAAACATCCATACCACTTCTTACTCATAATCGATCGATTCCACATGTTGCACATTTCATAATTCAAAGACAAATAGCTTTTCGGGGAGCTTGGCAAGAGCAAAACCCAAACTTCCCCCCGCCAAAAAAACCCCGAGACCAAGTGGATTGGACGCTAAATTTCAATATTGAAATTATGTACCCACACTTTACCGTCAACACGGTAAAGATATTGAGGTTTCCGTGTAGATGAAGACTGCCAACCTCACACACGAACCCGGAGAAGCTTGCAGTTTAGTGCGGCCGAGGGTTGCGACCGAGGGTTCGTGAAATTACTTCTTGTCTAGCAGCAGCCAACCATTCCGCGAGTTGGATGGTGTGAAAGTCGGTTGTGTTGAGCGTGTTGAGAAAACGGTACCTAATCCATGTTCTAGCACACACACAGTCCCCCCACACACTTGTCTGTTGATTCGTTCTGCATCTGTCTGCAAAGACGTCCGGGGAAAGCCTTCTGGCACTGGCTAGATCGGCAACAACTACCTCAATAACAGTTTCCGGGCAGAAGTTTATTCTACATCCATCCACACACACACACACACACACACACACACACACACACACACATACACAAACACTCCCGACTTCGTGTGCCGCATCAGCCGTCACCGGAATACAAGATGGATAGCTTCAATTATGTTCAGCAATCTTACACAGCCACACACACACACGCACGCCACGCCGTACGCCAAAAGTTCGCCCAAATTCTCGCGACATGCCTTGAATACCTAATGTTTGCCAAAAATTTTGAACCCTCAATTTCACGACCGATGTAACTAGCCGATGCGATGGGGTTTGGGTTGGGGTTATTTCGTTTCCCTCTTGCTCTTCTCTGACTCATCCATTTGTTTATGCGTTGCAACATTACGCGTACACTTGTGCGCGCCTGTGTGTATGTTGCGCGTTGCTAATGGAGACGCATGTTGATCTTGATGTTTGGAGGTTTTAGGGTAAAGTGTTTGAAGTATTATGAGAGAGTCAGCAAAAAGGGATACTAGTATATGTTAAAAGTGGTATTTTTTTAAGATTTAGCAGAGTTTTGATAATTGATAATTATTGATTGCTCCACAAAACTTATAGGGTGCAATTAATATGTAAAGAACAGCCTATTTTACTGTGAAACATAACAAATTTAAGTAAATTTTCCATTATTTATGACTACTGCACTGCATTCTGTATTAGTGATATTGTTCTTTTAGTTGTGATAGTTTGAACAAACTGAATGAACTAATTGGAAAGGAACTGAGCTTTACAGCTTGTTTGAATCTAATAGCAAGGGTTACTGTCATAATATAGAATTTCTGTTAGTTTGTGAGTAGTTTCTTCTTCTTCTTCTTCTTTGGCTCAACAACCGATGTCGGTCAAGGCCTGCCTGTACCCACTTGTGGGCTTGGCTTTCAGTGACTAATTGATTCCCCCCATAGCAGGATAGTCAGTCCTACGTATGGCGGCGCGGTCTATTTGGGGATTGAACCCATGACGGGCATGTTGTTAAGTCGTACGAGTTGACGACTGTACTACGAGACCGGCGCGTGTGAGTACTTGTGAGTAGTTTAATCTTCAGAAATGCTTGATTTATGGAAATATCGAATGAAGCTTTGTATAAATACTGTAGTCAACTGTCAGCTGATGTCACTTATACACTCAGATAAGTCATTTCAGTTTGGTTGTCATTTATGCCGATAATAACTACAAGGCTATCCTTATGAAATGCTCACAAACTCTGAAAGATGTTCACAAAGTAAGGGATTCTAGCTGTTGCTATGCAACAAAATGACTCCATTTAACTTTCAAACCTTTGTTAAAGACCAAAAGATAATTCATTCTAGGATATATTACTTCATTTCTTCTCCTGTTCCGCATGGAAAGTATTTTAATGCACCTAAACCACCCTTGGACCGCTTTCCATACGCTAAAATAACCGTCTAGAATTTAATGTTGTGTGCTCGTAACTCTTGCTAAGCTTAAACTGCTCCACTAACACTCATTAAGTTCAATAACACTTCCACACGCTTGCCTGACAAACCTGGGGAAGGGAAAATTGCACCATTCCCCTTAAGTTCATTGAAACAACCAAAGGAAAGGAATTTGCTGAACATACCCTACTTGCCAACATGTTACAGCCAGTGTCGGTATAAGAAGCTTCTTTCTTTTTTGCTTTCTTTCCCTTCGACACGATACCTGCAATGCAGAAAATAGGGAGAGGAAAAACTCTGCCCCCCATTACGCACGTACACACGCCGTTTAGGTGTCATTCCTTTGGTTGCCCGCGTCGAAGACACAAAGCGGGAAGCGTTTCCAATGAGGTTGTTTTTTTTGCTTCTCTTGTTGTTGCTTTCTTCTAAACCTCTCGTGTCACATTTTCTTAAGCCCACCGTAAATTTACCTGCTGCCCGGAGAAGGACTGCTACTGGTAGGTTAGAGCAATAGCAAGGAAAGGCATTCCACGCCGAGGGTTCTGTCGCCCGTTCATCGTCCATTTTTGGAGTGTAATTTAAATTAATTTAATTAACTGTTATAAATATTTCAGCATACAGTCTCATTTGTGCACGTGCCGGCCTTGGTTGGTGGGTGGAAAGAGGAAAGCGGCAACAGCACCATCACACCGAATCATTCCCTGTCCTGTCTGAGAAAACAGGGAGAACAATCATCATGGTGGAAAGGTTGGCAAGCAGCACCTCACAGTCACAATTTCCCATTTCACAGGGCGCGGCGAGCAGCAAGGGGAACAAATATTTACCCCCGCCAAACATTGCCCACATTCGCATATCTTCGCCTGGGTGGGCTGGGGTGGGTTCGCTTTGTGTACATCTTTGCCGCTCGATTTGAAGTTTGGCAACAAACCCGCGGCTTACTCCGGCTCCGGCGACACCGTGGTAGCTCGCGGTTGGTTTTCTGCCTTTTTTTGTTGTTGTTGCTCACGCACCCGTCTCGATTTTAACCGTGGCCGAGATTAAGTAATGAAAAGTTAATTTAAATAAAGCGACTAATTAGAACAATCGTTACCTGGTGTGCCACGGACGGTTGAGGAAAACCACGTGCAAATTCCAACGTTTGTGTCTGGCACGTTTCGTACTTTTGCCTTGAGCGGGCTTTATAAAAAAAGAGCCAACCACCGCATCTTAAGCCGTTCTTGCAGGAGATGGGGAAAGAGCGTCTTATCAGCGTGATCGTGAAGTTTCCGTACCTGGAGCTGCACCGCGTGCGCCGGAGGAGCTGGTGAAATAATCATTAAAATTTCAGTACATGATGAAATCAGGCAACTCAGGCACTCAGTTTTCCACCCGCTTTAGGGCGGACGCGCGTGACGATTTTAACCTTGGCAAAACCATTTCATTTTATCATCATTCAGCAGATGCTGCCACTGGATGGATGGGGAAAGGGTGGAATTACAGAGCGACGAACATAAAAAATGGAACAGTAAGACGGCAGATCTCGTCGCCGCTGTCACCCGGCGCTTGATAAATGAGCCGAATTTTACAAACGTCTTTGACGGGTTTTTTCTCTCTTCCATTGAGTGTTTGTGGCCTGCGTCTGTTTGGGTGATTTTACGATGCAGTTAAAACTTTCGCCTAATGATAGGTGCGCTAGTTTCGGAGGGTAAATTATAATACACAGACAGACAGTGTAATGGCAGGAGCATAATAACAATAGCTTCCGGTTGAGAGTTTGTAAAGCTAGATATGGTTGTAATTATTTGTGTGTCTTATGGAATAATTATTATTTGTGTGTCTTATTTGATAATATGTACTACAAGCAAATTGCATTCGTTTTTGGAGATTGAATACCTTAAGCTATTTAAGCATAAGAAAGATCGCTTCTAAGAGATACGATTTGGCATGCATCTAACATAAACGTTTTAATGTGTCTTCAGTCATAAAGTGTCTCATATGGTTTGCTTCGAGATAGAGGGGACTGCTTAGGGCCGTTGGTTAGTGCTGTTGTATTATCAACTTTTGTCCTTATGTAACGAAGCTCATAGTGTGTGCAATGGTCTAGTTGATTTGTTTGTAAACAAATAGTTCTAGCTCTCCTTTTCCTAATCAATAAGTTATGCCGAAATCCTTTGTGTAAAGTCATTATGATTAAGATAAGACGAGTAAGTAAAAATACTACACGGTGGCATGCTTATCAACACAACCGTCATGGAATCAAGGACTGTTTGGACTAAGCCGCCTATGCGTATGGCTAGCTAACCTCCAACGGACAAGTACGTAGTGGCTAAGACAGCCCTAGATCAGCAACCGTGAAATCTTTATCATCTACTAGGGAGTAACGTTCTATGGTCGAATATCAAACCAATTATGTTGATGTTCTTTGATCTACTACACTACATTTCTTGAGGGTTGCCTAGTACTAGGTGCAATCGGTTAATGACGTGTACTTGCTTAGTACTACAGACTTAAATGTTTTTTGTACGCACAGCTGCCTGAAATATCATCAAAACGTCTGAAGGCCAAAATAATTTTGTCTGAAAACTCCATATGCAAAACAAACTGACTATTATCGTGAAAGCCCCCATTAACAGGTATTTGGAATGAAAGGGAATCCTTAGAATAAAACCAAATAATTTTTAGTTGAACAAATGTAAGGTTGAGATGAAAGATGTGTGTTCTCTCGCGGAGAATCGTTCGGAATGGAGATCGGATCGTGAACAAGCGGAAAAATCTATCGTAGCTCAGAATACATTTCCTTCTGACAAATATCACTCCGCACACCTTCCGCTGATGACATCCGACTCTCCGTACAGTAAATGTGTTTAAAATAATCTAACAAGCACAGCAGAACACATATATACAAGTTATTATTATCCTTTACAGTAGTTAAAAAGGAATTAAGTCTTTAAAGTTCTCTGGTGCTCCTTTGCCATTTTGCCAACTCAAGCCTCAATGGAATGAATAGTTCCACAAGATATATGACAGTAATTGCCTGCTTTAAGTTGTTTTATAGGATTAACAACATAAACTACAAATACAATCAAAACGACAGGAAATTCACTGATCTCACACATGATGTTTATCATTCCTACCATTTACCAAGTACTTAACCGTTACCTTAAATAGCTAAAACCACACCACGCCATAAATCGTGTACTTATCTTTATTCCTCAAGCTTCCCCGCTGTCTAGCATAATGTATCAAAAAATCATACAAAATAATCCCAATACCCATACAGGCGCTCTCCCGAGATGGGTGTAGATTTACAAAAATGTTTTAGTAATATTTTACCTCGCATAATGACGACACCCTCCAACACCAAACTAGTTCCAAAAGAAGAGAAAAAAAACACACACTTCGACCTGTACCGGCTGTAGTAACCTTGCCCAACGCATACATCATACAGCCTGCCAGCAACCTATTTAACGTCCCATTTCTGGAGTCTGGGAATGTGTACAGCTGCTGGACCGGCCGACCCGAGCAAGCGTTCGATATTCTCCTTTCGCTCTCGATTATCCTCCGGTAAAACATATTCAACCGGAACAATGACGCCAAAAGAAAGGGGCCAAACATGCATATTATCTTCCGTCGCACATTCCCACATCTGTGGGTCGAAGCATTACTGGTACGCACGCGACGAGTCCCTTTTGCTCTGTGATTTCCTCCACGAAGGCTCAAAGCGAGCGGGGCTCAAAGAAAAGCGAATCGGACAGGGCTGCATTACCGGAAAAGAAGCTATTATTTTTCTCGTTTACCATAAACCATCATATGTGGATCACATGCAAATGTAATCCCGGCCCGCCCGGTGGAAAAGCCTCATAAAATGTTCTCCCTTTCTTTTTTTGCGGCCAGTTGCCCTGCGAATAATGTCACGGTTGACCAGACCGACGCATTTCTTGCTGCTGATCCTTTTCCTCGTACGTTTTGCTTTATTTTTATTCTCACCTCTTGCACCACCACCACCACCATCAGCCGGTAATGGCTTAGTTTTGTTTTGTGTCCAAAGTTAAATAAAGTTATCATAAACCCACATACATTATCTCCGCTTGGTTGAGTTTCAAATTCATTCGCCACTTGTTACAGCTTCACGCGACCGTCTGGATGAGGGTTTAGCTTTTCACACTCCCCAAGCTCTCTCCCGGGTTGCTTCGGACACGGTCATCGGTGGTCATCTCCGGGTGGTTTGTTTTTTTTGCTGTCTCAGTATGGATCACTTGATTTGGGTGCCCTGGTACGCAAACACTCCCGTGGCCTGATTTATAAGAGTTGCCCTGTTGGACTGGTGCCGGCTGGTGCCTTCCAAAAAGGGGTGTCGTGCGATTGGCAATGTGTAATGGGACATCCCGAGCTGACCATGCTCACCGTAATGGTCACATTATACGTGATTTGCGTGGATGAGGATCGGGCAGGGATTGCAGACACATAAAACACACATCCACACACACGCAGGCACACACCGGTGTACCGAAAAGTCAGCTCTATTTGTCTAGGACCGGACACGGTGCCCAACCGGGACCGTGAGCTTCAACAATCCACCTGTCTTGTGGGTTATCTCGATGACCTTACGCTGTTGGACTTCGAGATCGGGGTGCGAGCAGGTCGGTTCGGGTAGCACCAGTACCCAATGTTTCTGTAACGGTTGGGTTGTAATCGTGCCCGGATGACCCCTTTGGATTTGCTCGTTAAACACTCGACGGTTCCGGTGGCGTTACTGCTCCAGAACCATGTTGCGTGATCGGAAATTGATTTCGAGAAAATCATTTCCTTTGTTACGACGATGGGTGAGATTGAAGGAAGCGATGGTAGTGTAGGTAAAGAACAACTGGAATCGATAAAGCAGCTTCACTTACGGCTATTGTAATTTAAGAATTATTGTATTTCCTTTATCTATATTTAAGGCAAATTACATCTTCCAACACGGAGCTTCTAAGCCAATGCGGATGTGTCCAATTTCCAAAACGCAAGACATTTCCTCACAGCTCAAAATTCTCCCCGAAATAGAGCCATTTCGGAGACAACCTCCCATTACCTGGTCCAGCATCCTCCCCAGTCCGGGGGCCGGAAGTATCGAGTCAACGCAAAAATTATCCCCAAACTACTACTGTTCAAAAACCCTTTTTGTCGCACAAACTCCACACTGCTCGGCTTCCACCGACGACGACCGGAAAGGGAGGCAAAAAAAAAGAGAAACCGGATCGCTGCGTTTCCAGCAGCACTTTTAATTGAGTTTTCCCGGGCAAGGTCAGGAAATTTTAATTATTTGCTTCGTTTGCCGGTGTGATCCACGCTGAGCATCAGGTCACTTCCCGCCACTTCATCTGTCGACCCTGCGCTTCTACGTACGGGGCATCTTTGTCCGGGGAAAAAAGGGGGAAGTGAATTTACTTCCAAGACAACGGTTGGCCTGGTTGAGTGTAGGTGACACTAGAGAGAGAGAAGGCTGGTAGAGTTTGAAATTGTTTTTTTTTGTCACCACTTCCCACCGTTTCTATCCTTTCGTCTGTGGGAAAGCGTGGTGCGAGTGGCCAAACGTCCAAGAAGGGACCTGTTGAAACTGTTGGAACTGTTTTGCCGTGCGAAGCCTCGGCAAGATACCGGTAAAGATTCTTTTTTAATTAGAGTTTCATCTATTCCGTGGCATGCGCCAATGCTTCGAAATGTCTTTTTCGCTTGATAGGGGCCAACGAGATTAAAAATCTCGAATAGATCACGTACCAGCTGTTGGGTCGGCGGTAGGAAATGAAAGGGTGGAGGATTCCCACTAAACTTCATTACTGAGCATGCCGTGAACGTGTAGCGAACGTTCGTGCTTAACGCTTACGCTTTAACAATCGTTGTGGCTCGATGTTAAGAAATGTAGGTTTAATAAACCATAGAGAGAACTTCTATTATTGATGAGAGATGTAATTCGAAAAGCAGGAATCGTTTGTATGTCATTGATAAGCCTTAATCTAAACATGTATTTGGCGTAACGTCCTACGCGTCCTACGACCTATACAGGCTTCCGAGACTTTATTCAGCATCACGCAACCGGATAGACAGTCCTTACTAAATGGAGACGGTCCATTGTAGACTTGAACCCACGATGGGCATGGTGTTAAGTCGTGCAAGTTGGCGACTATACCACAGAACCGCTCCTAAACCCTCTAAATATACATCTTGTGCATTAAGTGAACTGGTAGGAAATAAATAATGGAACTTTAAATCTACCTCACGAAGGAATCCCACGTTATGCTTCATTTTTGATATCCTATTGCAGACAGTAATGAAATTGTTTTCAGAAACATCTGTTCAAAATTAGTCGATTACAGTTTCGCTCATGTATAGCTACTCTTGTGCTGGGATTTAAACCCAGGATACTGAACTTGATACTTTGTAAATAACACCTTAAAACATTGACTCGTCTCGCGTAAGAGTGAACAGTTGTTGCTGACTGACTGATGACTATTTTTTACAATGATGTTGGGTTTTACTTATATGCATAGTTTATTGCTTGTATAAACATTTTGAAAACGTTTTAAGTGGATTTGTAACTTCCGTATTGAAAATAGTATAGCTCCTGTGTAGTAAAGCTTATGTATCAGTGCCAAGGATCAACATAAGGGATCGAAAGGCATATTTTACACCGAAGGTCTGGAGCAACCAACTAATTTCTACAAATTACTATTCAAAAGCACAAAAAAATAATGAGATTTCGACGGCTATTGCTGCATAGAAACCGTGTGCTTTTCATCCTGATAATTGCTTCAATAATTTTGTTACTAAATTGTAACCCTCCAAGTACACAAATTGACTCAGAACTTTTGTTTCTTTGAAATTACAATCTTACACTTCATATCTGCCTTTAAAAGCACCAGGAGGACGATCCGGTTGGGAATCGATCCAGTTGGCAGCTGGTGAAGCTATAGAATCGGCCTTCGAAAAATATAGGACATAGAGGGACATAGAGAATATAGAATTGACCTTTGAGAGTAACAGGTCACTAATTGTCATATTATCGACATTTTTTTGTTCATCGACGTTACAAATTTTGTTCATTGATTTGAATTTCTTCGAGAGCCTTAAGTATCTTTTAACGTACATAACGTGTAAACGTAAGTTTCAAAGTACAATCATCATTAAAAATCAAATTTGTTACAAGTCGGACAACATTTTAATCTTCTGTTCTACAGTCATATTTATTTCATACAATTGACAATTGTTCATTATTGTGTCAGCTCTTTTTTAAGCTATGCGTAAGTTTTTGGTAGTTTTTGATTGCTTTCCAACAACTATTTAGTTTAATCATTTTCATTTTCAAACAGGATTCCTTACTTTTGTGAGAGCTTTGCCAACATAATTTTGATAAATGGGACTAAATCATCATTTCTGTAAAAGTAGTTTTGAATCACTGGTCGTGCATGCTAACTTTGGTTATAATTCCAACGAAAAAAGATAATAATTTTAATGCTAGCTGCTTGCCTGGATTGAAAATTGTATGATTATTACATAAAAGTAATCCATATTGTACTACAACCTCGTAATAGCTTGCCTACACTTGAACGACCACATACCTCCAAGCATTGCCAATCCTTAACAATCACTTGAGAATCCTTCACATAATCTGATTTACATTTCGCCCTGTTGCGAATCCATTCGTATCCAAAATGCATTCCCCATACATAACCATCAACTTCCCTGCGAAGAAAGACATTAGCAGAACTCAAATCCCCAACATGCGATTTCATTCGATTTGCTCGAACCGAGTCGTACAAATTCGCGACGCAAAAGCGAAGCGGCCGCGGGGCATGGTCGTAAAATGTTTGCACCATTCAAACCACCTCCGAAACGGTCAGCAGACGGAAAAAGGGGTACAGCTAATACAACAGAGCTCACCCTTTACACACACACACACGCACAGACCGATACACATAATCGAAAGCCAGTCAAAAATCCTGTTTCCCCAAAGGCAGCGGGCAGCATCATCATCGGTGTAAGCCCAGCATACGACGACGCCAGCCACATGCAGCAAGGCGCGCCATATCGCCTATTGCCTTCCCTTGGCAGCTTCTCGTTTTTCTGCTGCTCACCGTTTTGGCAACATCACTCTACTCTGGCTGGGTGTGTGTATGTGTGTGTGTCCATCGCTGTGTACTGTCGCTGTGTTTGTGGCGAGAGCTTGGCGCGGCGTGCTTACTGCGCAATTTGTGCGCTCTTCTTTGTGCAAATGTGGTTGCAAATCTTGGCTGCACGTTGCAAACCAAGCTGCTGCTGCTGCTGCACTTTGCACCACACCCGTTCGCAGCGTCCGCGGACCCCACGAAGCACACGATCGTGCGTTCTTGCTCCTCTGTCCACGGGGATATGATGCACAGGGATGCGAGCACAAAGCACCTTTCAAATAAAGATGACCGACCCCGGATTGGGGCGGATGCGTTTTTCGCTTCGTTTTTGCCTTTGGCCTCTGCATTGGTCCCACCGTTTGCATTATGGTGGTGCAAGCGTGGTGGACTATTGTTTGGGGGTTGAATGCTGGGCTGCGAGGAGGATTCACGCGGGCTTTATATCTTCGGCACGTTTGCAATCAGAACATTTCCATGATTCACACCATTCAGCACCGCGAGCAGACAACTCATCTTAACTTGGGGCAAAGTTGATGGATAGTTGGAGCACAGATGGAGCTCTCAATTTGGGAATGCTAATTGGCAGCAAATGGGCAATGAATGGAGATTGAACTTTGGTCAACAATGGGGTTGCTGAACGTGTTATTAGGGAGGCTAGTTATGATGCAATTGCTCAAGGATTGTTTGCATTGAAACTTCCTTTTTTGTAATAGTTAGTTCTTTTTTGTATTCATAAGAGTTTTGTACATATTTTTGAAATTGCAATATATATTTTTAATTTCCTTAAAAACATAATTTTCACTCAAAATACGAAAAGAATAATTGATGCCACTGTTTATTTATTTATTTGTTAAAGTAAAGTTTATTTTTTATTTGTTAAAGCATAAATAAAACAACGTTTTGCATTCATTTTTTAACCCATTTCATCATCAAGAATGATTCAGCATCGGTCTCAATTAAAGTCGTTTATTTATTTAAGGACTCATTCTTCGTAAATGATTCACTCTGCGAGTGTATCTGTGTGTGCGTTTGTGTGATGTAAGCAAAGTGGTTTTATGTACATTCCAACGCGCGGCGTCACTGAGCCGTGGACGGTGAAATTACTAAAACCATCAACGTAATCAAATGCTTAATCGAGAAACCACCCTTTCCCGACACATCCGATACATCCGGAAACTTTACCAACACCCTGTTACGCACACACACACACAAACGTGTACCCCTTTACACATACACAGAGAGGGAGCGAGAGAGTGTGAGAGAGGGTTTAATGTAGCATAATTTCTCAACCAACACCATGCAGCTCGCCTTGGCTCGTAGCGTGGCTGGATGCGGCACGGTGCATCGCAACACGGCCCTGCAACTCGAAACTCCGACCCGAAGAGCGAATGTGCGCAATGTACTGGTTCGAAGAAAATCGAACCGAAAGAAAAGAAAAGGGAGCTTCCAAATACATACAGCTGCTGCTGGGCTGCGTGTGCGGATGATCTGGTGCGCGGACGCCTGAACGAGTGAAGAATGTGCGCCTGTGTGCGTGTGCATAAATAGCTCACACCCAAGGGTTTGCCCGGGCTGCCCGGGAATGGAAATGCAGAGGGCCCAGAGGGCGTGTGCGAATGTGTGTATGCGCAATTTCGGTACAGAAGGGATCCGCCGTCGCGTCTAATGCTTGGACGGTGCGACGTCGGCGGCCCTTGAAGAAGCAGCAGCAGCAGCTGGGCGCAAGAAGAGGCACGGAAGGAAAAGACACTGCACACACACACAAGGGCAAGACGGGCAAGACATGGTGCGAAGAGCGCACCGAAGCAGAATCGGCAAGGAGAATCGGGAAGGAAAATGTGCCGAAGAACAACCAGTTTCCAGCTTTCGTGTGGGCTAATCTTCTTGCTCGCAACCCCCGGGGTTTTTGTTTTTTCTTCGTTGAGTGGGATTGCACAGCATATGGGAAAGAGAACATCCATCCGAACCGAATGACGGCTTGTGGGAAGCATCATTGCTATAGGAATTTTGCGCTTACAATATTTCAATATTTTGTTATTTTAGCCAACGTGTCAAGGGGCATACAAAATCGCTCCAAAACCGAAAGCCTTCCCGAGCGACGACGATCACGATACGATCCCGTGACGCAACAAAAGGGGGCGATTTGGTTTGAGCCGTCGCTGCTGCTGCTGCTGCCGTTTTGGAGCAGACACTGTTTGTCCGTGAGTAGTAAATTTCTTATCTGTTTGTATGTAAAAGCGTTTCCGTCCGCTCGTGGCCCGTGGTTTCCCCTGAACGTTCCCCGTTCCGCACCGTGTTTCGGTGCTTGTTCCGTGCTGTCAACTAGATTTTTGAAGCCTATCATTCACTCGATCTCGCTCCCTTCAACGATCACCGACCAGCTCTCTTCCACCTGCTCTCTCTCTCGCTCTCTCTTGGTCGTACTCGTACTAACTCGCTCTTTTTCGCTCCGGGCTGGTTCGCTCTCGTACATTCCTACGCTTCGTTTCCGCTTATGCTCTGGAGAGGAGAATATTATGATCTTATTTATAACCCCATTTTATAGTTTTTGCTTATACACCCCAGGGGGGGAGCGATTCGGTCGCCCCATGATGGTTTGCTGGTTTGCAATAATCGCTGTTGCAGCAGTAATCGCAGCGGATGTAACGAAACAAAAAACCATACCAAACAGGGAAACTGGAGAAGCTTGAGCAACTACTAGACTACAGACAGAGGGGGGATGTGGTGGTTTAGAAAAAGGAACAAAAAGTGATACTAAACATCATGAAACACGCTTCCTGCCGGTTTGCTTTTATTGTCGCACCAACTTTGCACACGGGCGTTGTTTGACGTTTGCTTGTAAATCACGCACAACACCATATCTCGATCGCGTGGAGGACATTTCTGTAACCTAAAAAGATTAAAAAAGCCAAAAGCGATCGAAGGATTTTTTGTTCTTGCTTTGTAGTTTTCAAAAATCAGTCTGCTCCAGCTTTTTTTTCTACCAATTTCCTTTCAATTCGGCGATCGTGCAAACGGGGAAAAGGAAAACGCCCCAACAACAGTCGGCTGTCGGCTTTTCCTTCTGTCGATTTTTCCCAATCTCCAAAGTGGCGTGAAAAATACCGACGCAGCGATGGAGCTTGAAAAGAAGGCCAGAGGCACAAGAAAACGAACGAGAACGGCGGCACGATCGCTGCTGGTGTGTGCGTGTGCATTCCACGTACAGTGGGAGGGGTGCGCATATTGGTCTCTACTCACGCACACAAACATACATACAAAGCGAACCATGATCGTGGGGTGAATGCGATCGTGCGATGTTGATGTTGGTTATTTGTTCTGCAATCATTTTTCGGGGAAACTAGATTTAAGCGGAAGAATGCAATCGAGTAGTAGGCGGTTTAGGGGGGGGGGGGGGGGGGTTGGCTAATTTTTTCCTCCCCCTTTGTGGAAGTTGTTTGTGGAAGTGTGTGACATCTTGTGCACCAGAAGATGAGGGTCAGAAGGGAGGGAGGGCATGTCGAGCGAAAAGAAATTAAATTTTATTTTGTTCGCATTTTAGCTGTTACAAACAACAAAAATAGCTCCAACGGCCGGCCCGGGTTGTTGTTGGTGGTGGTTGTGGCAATTCCCGCACACGGCCCGGTGAGGACGCCTCGCACAGCGCTGGCAAAACGCGGCACACAACCGATGGTGACGCGCTCTTCAGCCTGCCTGCTAGTTGGGTTTTTTGCCACGCCACACAGCTATAGAGCCAGAGAGCTGCTCCACTACATAAGCGCAAACGCGTCGTCGTCGTCGTCGTCGACGGCCAAAACAACAACGACGACAACGTCGACAGTGCTCGCCGCGTATCTCGCACTCGCCTTATGTACAACGGACTTGCTGCTGCTGCCGCCGCACCTTCAACCCGCAACTCCCGGTCCCTGGTCCACCGCCCGGTATGCGGCGCGCGCGGGCTTATGTACTGACATTTTGCGTCCCTTCCATTCCATCCGTTTCCAAATGCGCGTTCGCTTGGCCGTATACGCCACGCTGCTGCTGCTGACGTTGACGCTGACGTTTTGTTTCGGCGTTTGCGTTTTGTACATAGAGCGCTCGGCTCGGGGTTTTTGTACCCAGCAGCGCGCGTACGCTCGCTCGCTTGCTCGAACGTTCTTTAGCGCGCGCGGGTCTTTTCCGCTTGCGCTACCGCCAGCCCCGCCTGCACTTCCGCCCGTGCCGGGTTTCCGTTTTCGATTGACCCTGACGGGGCGGCGGCGGCGGCTGCGGCGGTGTGTTTTGCTGGATTTTTGTACAACGCCACCGCGCGAGCGGAGGCGAGCAAATTATAATACAAGCGTGTATTTTATTCTTTTAAAAATAAACAAAACCTCAAATAAATGCGAAAGCCCTCGCTAATTCGGTTTGTCTTCATTTGTTTTTGCAGGGAAAGGGGCGATGATGTGGCACTTTGTTTTTTTGGGTGCGTTTTTACCTTGTCATTCGAATTAGAGAGCGCTACAGTAAATATATATGTATAAGCAGCTTTTAAAAACGCGAACCTCGCGCGTGATCGTTTGCGCCTGGAGAGAGCGCAAACATATTCCACCTCCAGCAATACGTCACCAACTAGTGTAAAGTATCGATTTGGATGGACGAGTTTGACCTAGCCATTCGAATTGGAAAGGACTTGGGTTTGTAAATCGCACCCCTTTCTTCCGTGCCAATTGCCTTCCGATTCCGATTGCTGCTCAAACCCGCCCGAGGGATGGCTGTGTGTTCCCTTTTGTTGCGTTCCTAATTCTTATTTTTAGGCACAAATCAATTTCTTCGTAAATGTGCAAATACAAACAAATATTCGCAAACCGCATCCTTTCGAATGGGATCGCACCCCGAAACCCCTCGCATTCGTTGGTATGGGTGTATGTGTATGTGTGTGTTTGTCATTGCACACAGCGCACAGTTTTCCTCACCATTCGTGTGCATGGCGTCGTTTCGGTCGTGTTTCGTGTGGACTTTTTTTTTGTTTTTTGCTTTGTTTGGTTTGGCACTTTCTTTCTTTACCTGTGTCCTATTTCCGTCCTCACCGCAATTGCTCGCTCTCTCTCTCCCGCTTTCTCGTAACTAGTTGTAGTTCTCTTTCTCTCTGTCCCCGTGTGTCACACACACACATACAATACTCTTTCTTTGGGACATTTTTCTGCATAAATTTCTGCATTACCATGCATTTATGGGGACGTAATTTAAAGCCAGAATAAAGCATTTAAACCAAAATGATAATTTGTTCGAATTTTCAGTTATTTGTTTCGTTGTAAATAAAAACAAGCTCTAGTAATACTGCTCAAGTTTTGTACATTATGTCATCCCGTGTTAATGCCTCCCGGGCATGAAACGCTCGCTGGCGGGCGAGCACACTATCATAAACAGATTTGTGACAGTCGAAGAAGGAGAAAATCCAAACATAAAAAAACAAAAACTCCTCTACTGCAGCAAGGCCACGAGAAAGTGTGTGGTGGTGATAGAAACAACCCCACGAAAGAGGCCTATTTCGTGTGGTTTATTGATTAGAGTGGCTAAACCCCGAGTGGCAGCACGGCGGCCGCCTATCCACTTTGTCGGAACTTTCGAAAGTTTCAAAGGTTTGGGGGGGGGGGGGGGGTGTAGGCCGGAAGGTTACGATCGCTTCGTTTCCGATAGCACACGGGCACGGCAAATGGTGATGAAGCACCGAAAGTTGCGCCATCGTTCCGAGCGAGATGATCAAAATTCCTGGCTGATTATTTTTCCATTACATTATCATACTTGGGCAGAGTTGGACAAGCCTCGTTTATATGCTTACAAGAGTGCTTTAGCAGGAGTGCAACATTGCCAGTAACATGTTGTGAAGCAAGCACCACTGGTGTTTCTCACTTCAAAAAGATGAAAACATTTCCGGTGTAGCAAAATTGCCCTCACCGGTTAGTTGCACACATTGCAAAAAGTGGTAAATACAACTGTCGTGGAGAGAAAAACAAGCAACAGAAGCAAAACTACTGCAAGGCAAAGGCCCCGTTCTGACGGATTTCCGTCACCAGGTTGAACCAGGTTCGGTACATAACAACAGAACGCCAACAGAATGTGTTGGCGACGCTTTTCCAGCCCACTTCCCATTTTCCCTGACGTGGGTGCTTTTTTTCGCCCTGAGACCGGAGCAGCAAGAAGCCTACACTGCCGAGCTTATCGCGGTTGGTACGGCCGCTGATGTTGTGTGGCAGAAGCAGGCTGGGTTTAACGATCAATAACGGGTCTCTAAGCTCGGTACGGCCTCTCTCTCTCTCTCTCTCTCACTCTCTGTCTCTCTCACTGTCTCTGGTTCACACTGTTCGCTGGTGAATACAGGCCGAGTGGAAAACTACACCCCTCATCACCCATCCCCACCCATCCACCTTCCGGTTGGCAATATGCTGGCCTGGGTGGGTACAATGTGATAGTGGAAAAGTAGAACATCACAAATGGGCCATGCTTTCGGGCGTTTTCTTACGAGCGTCTTGAGTCGGCTTCAGGCCGTTTGCCATGGAGACGACAGTGCTATGGACGAAAAGCTGTCCACTTAAAATCTGTTTTTTTTGTTTAACAAAATAGGACACATTTTTACTTCAGAGCGATGGGTTTGTTTGAAGCAGTTCTGGTAACGTAAGAAAGTAATGCTACTTTGTGAGCCAATTGACGAAAACAACACATTGCGGTATGTAATTTGGGTTTCATATGTAATACATAGCTGATTGTATGCTTTTTTTTAGTTCAAACTCATTTTTTATTAATTTGATATGCATTTTTATTCGTTATTTAATTTAAGCTAGTATTCAGGTTGTGTGGTGATACGTATTTTGTACGAGGAATAGTTTTGATTTTGAGAATTGCTTAATTTTCTTGACATCAATGAAATGCTCAAAGGATCAAAGCTGTATATAAGACGATTAATTCTTGGACATGATTAACAAGAATATGACTAATAGAATGTTTTAGCTCTACGGAAAGAAAGTATGGGAGAGAGCATAATAGAAAATACGCAAAAATGACGAACTTCATTGTAGCCGCCCAACTATGTTTGCCTTAATAACATTTGCATGAATAAAATTGGACTTTTTTCGAATGGATTATGAAACGAAACTAAGAGCCACATTTAAAAGGTCATTATTTAAGCTTTGTTTCAAAAATAAACCTACGTTCTTGCGAGCTGCCTACCGGAAGCTATCCGAAATTTGCGCCATGCCGGACGAAGACGTGCGTATTCTTCTTCTTCTTCATTGGCACAACAACCGATGTCCGTCAAGGCTTGCCTGTACCCACTAGTGAAGTGAGCTTGGCTTTCAGTGACTTATTGTTACCATAGCAGGATAGTCAGTCCTACGTATGGGGGCACGGTCTATTCGGGGCTTGAACCCATGACGGGCATGTTGTTAAGTCGTACGAGTTGACGACTGTACCACCAGACCGGCCGAAGACGTGTGTATAGGCATGTTTTAAGTTCCACCTTCGATTTTTATCACTTTCTTCTCAGTTTTCAAGACAAAATTGTTGGAGTAGAGCTTTTGCACCACGTTGATCTAGAACTTCTCGATAGGACGCAGCTGGGGATGTTGGACCTGTTCGCGGACTAGAGTGTCATATCGAAATTCTGCCAAAATTCGCCTAAAATGATTGCATTGCGGTTTGACGTCATTGAGAGGACTCGATATCGGCTTCCTGATATGTTTGTTCTTCTAATGTTCTAATGTTCTTCTAATTCCCTTTAATTATTCTCCTTAGTTTTCTATTACTCTCTTTTTTTTTGTTTTTGTTAAGTTTATGATAGTCTCTACGCTCTACTCTTGTTTTTTTTTTCTTTTCTTTTTTGCTAGGTCAAGACTAGGTTAGTTAGGCTTAGTTTTTCATGAATTATTTTGTTTATTTGTTAGTATTAAATTAGTTTTAAGTCTATTATATTTAGCCTTGATGGCGGATATTGTATTAAATAAATGAAATGAAATGAAATGAAATGAAATGTTTGTTCATGTTTCCCAGGTGCTATTTCACTGTTTGGCCAGATGCATCGTCCACCCGGCCAAGGATACGCAACGATATAGCGACTGTTCCTTCGGTCTTCATATTCAGCTTCCTTTGGAGCATCATGCCGCTCAGGGTCGTCGGCCATTCGGCACCAGGCCTTTCTTTCGATGCTCTGATTGTTGTCTAACAGTGCCAAGATGTTGTAGATGCCAGAACAGGCTTATACGATATCTAAAAACTACCACACGATGTCCGTTTCCGTCGTGGCATGGTGTCTTTCAATGATCGCGCACGCTTCTAAACGACTGATAGAGCTTTCAAATTTTGGCTGCTGATTCATGAGATACTGTTATTGAAAGGACGTTTTGCAAGTGCTGGTGAAGATAAACCCATGAAAATCGAAACTTTTTGTCCATTTTTTAATGCAAACGTTGTCAGATAATTTCACTTAAAAAGTCTTTTGCAGCAAGGCATTTAGGCAAAGCATAATACATGTATCTAAAAAGATCATATTTTATATAAAAAAAACCTTTTCCAACCAAATCATATCTATAACCGGCGCTGTACTCTGATGGCGCCAGTAAGCTTTCTGTTTATCCCGCAACTTATCGCCAAGTAACTCACAGAAAAGGTTAAAAATGATGGGACCGGTCACACTCTTTATGGGATGAAGAATAAACGAAATTAAGATAAATGACAGCTTATAGCAGTTCAATAATTTTTCATTTGATCTAAATAACTATAGTCTTGTTCAACCCAACCAATCCCAATACTGTTTTGAGTTTATCTAGGATATGATGTAGTCGTTTGGCTTACGAAAGATACAAAAGGAAAGAGATATTCAGGACTATTTGGAGCTTTTTCTGCTCATATGCCTCATAAAATGGTACATCAATACTGTCTAAATTTATGAGCCAAAAAGAAGAATTGCTGGTTTAGACTGTGTAGGATGGGAGGGATGTGTAAAACAGTAAGGCGGTTATAAATTATAAATCGATTTTTTAGAATTGTGTAGGTTACTATCGCAAGAGCTCATAACTGTATTATAGTTTTAGTATTGCTAGATTACTATTTTATATTTACATCTACATTATCTCTACATTTGTGACTTTTTTATTCCAGCAATATGTTTCCAATCTTTTCTATTCATCTTGTTTAGGATGTCAACGATAAGAGTAAAAGTAAAATAAGTAAAAGTAAAGTCACTAATCAGAGTAAGATAGAATATTCTTAAATACCTAATAATTGACTGCACAGGAACACATATTTTAAAGAGATGTTATATTTAAATTAACCTTTTTCTTCTATTTGACGTAACGACCTACGCGGTCATGCCTGTATATACAGGCTTTCGAGACTTATTCAGCACCACACAACCGGATACACAGCCCATGTCACGAGGAGACGTGGAAGGTTTAGGTACCAGTTGAAGAGTGTATCACGGGTTCACACTGAACTTTAATCCCTTTCCTTAAACTTTAAAGACCAGACGTGTTTTTTCCCCATCAGGATTGTCCTCTCGTAGCAAGACTGGCTATTCACTTACGCTGTAAGCCTACAAAAGTCCGGCATGGCCATGGCCGCTTAGGTTAGTCATGAAATTCGTCCTTTCTGTGTCAAAACAGAACAGGATTCGCATCAGTTTCTACCCTGCAGTAGGTTTGTGATCGGTCTCTGTACGGGATCTGGATCCGAATCATTTCCTGTGTCAGAATATGCACAAAACCCGTTTACAGGACCAATAAAGCACAGGGAGTTATCACTGGGATGAGACTAGGATCTTCTTCTTCTTCTTTGGCACAACAACCGCTGTCGGTCAAGGCCTGCCTGTACCCACTAGTAAAGTGAGCTTGGCTTACAGTGGCTTATTGTTACCATAAGTCAGTCCTACGTATGGGGGCACGGTCTATTCGGGACTAGAACCCATGACGGGCATGTTGTTACGTCGTACGAGTTGACGACTGTACCACCAGACCGACCCCGGGACTAGGATCAGTTCCTGTTTTATAGCAAGATCAGTATCGATTATTAATGTGTGTATTAAGTAAGTTTAAGGATTAAGTTCCAAGAGAAGTTTCCACAATAATTATACTTGAAACCACAGAAGGTTCAGTACCAGTTTTTTGGATGAAAGAAATACTGTTTTTAGAACTTGTATAGTATCAGCAGTCTCAAGAAACCACTTCAGTACATCTCGAAGCACGTTGTCACTTTCAAGATTTATTGCGAAGCTCAAACCATATTAGTTTGAACACAAAAAATAACTCATTATAATTAATACACATTCTATAACACACTTAAATATAGCTACGTTGTACATTTCCGCTACGAAAAATAATGACATTTTAATGAGCATATTAACAAAACATATTAAAAACTTTTATCGGCAACCTTTATGGCTACTCTTAGTCATGTCATCACATCTACCCAGGTCTTGCAAGTAAAAGCTTCATTAAAAGGAGCTGCAATAAAAAGTATGTACATCCTCATCTCCACCGCCATCTTCACCAATCCCACACACTCGCGCGTTTAATGCCTCAACCATTTCCCACCGATTCGGAAGTCATATTCTACAGTCTAATGAACAAAAACATTTAAACGATTTTCCACTGCGGAAAATGGTAACGACATGCTCTGGTGTACAGTACATTTCCTTCAACCGTGTGTGTGCGTGTGTTTCGTTTATAGATATACGTGCTCATTGCTCCAATGGTGGATGCTGTCGGCACATGTGTCAAATGCAGATATACTCGAATATTCACCACCCAAATCCTTACAAGAAGGTGCCATCACACCCCACCACGCCATTGGTAAAGTTTTCTTATTAAAGCTTCTATTTCCGCTAAATATTGATGATCGGTAGGGTGAGCTGAACGTTTCTTGCGGCGGTAGCCCATTCCAAAAACTCTGGTCTGATTTTATGGTCACACTGGGGTACGAGTTCTGTGCCGTTAGAGCAAGAGTTCTCTATGCAAAGGTACGAAGAAGATTCTGAAAACATATCGTACGGCGGGCGGTTTGGCAGTGAGTCGAATCTTCAAACTTTGGTTTCGAGTGGATTTTCCACTCTTACCGCAAGTTCTTGTTGCTGCTCTATAGGCGCTCTTCTATCGCTGCAATGCCATGTCTACCTACTGCTACATAAGCTACCTCAAGCGAATCTCTCGTATCTTCGAGGGGATGAAAATCTCAAGATCCATTATTTCGGTACCAATGGTACTGCGTGCGTGGCGTCGAAATTGGAAGACAACTGCTCGCTACGTTCGGAGATTAGGGTGAACCGTGGTTTGGCGCTGCCTCAATGCTTCCAATGATATAACTGCACACCTCAATGCTCTTATCCTTGCTCCAACAGAGCGTGTTCGGGAGCTGCCCTTGAACTTGAAACTTCCCTTTTGCAGGGGTTTTAAGATGAGTTTTGTCTATGGCACTGGTAGCTGTGGGTAGGTAGTACCAGGCACACGAACATGCCGAGACGTGTTGCGCATCCGTTGTGAAGAAGTGCCGTACCGTCATTGGCAAAATATTTTCTGCACCAATTCACACCCCGCACCGAAACGCCACGCTTTGATTTTCGATTTCCGATTAATGTAGAATTCATTAATTTTACTCGCATTGTCGGCTTTTCCCGAGGTGCTCTGAGGTGAGGGCGTTTTTGGGGTTTTTTTTGTGCAAGGTTTCAAGACCAACCGTAACGGTGACATCGTAACGATAATCGATAAGGCTATTGAACTGGGGAGGAAAGGCGCAATGGGCAATGGTTCGGGAGAAGACAAAAACCGGAAACAGTTGTGCAGGCTTTTCTAGCGTGACAATGAATGTAAACACAGTGGTTGTAAACTGAACATAATGGACAACACAGATTATTCTAGTAATGTTAAGGGTTCTCTGTGTAATGTTGCTTTATCGATTGCTGCTTGAAACTGAAGAAGACTCTTTCACAATACTTTAATAATAATAATTAAATACGCACCTTTATATACATGATCCAAATGAGAACACATGCCCACAATCCCAATTTGTCTTTCCCACTGTGTTCCATCGTCTGCGGGGAAGCTTAAGAGACAAAAACCAAACTGTCGTCTTTAATCCTGTCTCCACCTTCGAATCCTCACGCAAGAACAAGGGAAAATGTCAGACAACGGGAAAAAAATCCTCGCCTACCACGACGATCTCCACCAGCAGCAGTAGGACAAGAAAATCAAACAGACAGAGTACCGGACCAGTCTCCCCAAGGCAGCAAGGAAGAAGGAAGAACCCAACCCACGAAAGAACAAACCTCCCCCAAAAAAAAGGAAAGATCCGACAGCCGGGACTTATTGATTTTTATTGATCTGCCAGAAAATCCCCTCCGATTGCGTTCTGCGACATTAATTTCGATTATTGAATTTTCTTGTCGTACATTTTAGACAGAAACGCATCGTTGATAGGGTCGCTTTGCGGGGGGAAAACAAGTGCGGCTGGAAGCTTTTCCTGTCACACAGCATCCCGCATGCCGTTGGTTGGCTCGATAATAATTAGTCGGTAGTCATTGGAGTTTTACAACTTGACCGATCCAGCACCGGGCTACTTGCGCTTGAAGGAGGGGAAGAGCTTGGAGAATCCTGCTTTGCTTGGAGAATGGATAATTTGAATTCGTTTAATCGGCCGGTTCGTAACATCGCTGATGATCGATGGAGTGTACGTGCGAAACGATCGGTGGAAGATGGCGAGAGGACAAAGAACTTTTTGCGTTGCGAAGAAGGATAGTCATAAAGACAGCGGATGGCGCCCGGTTTTGGTTCAATTAATTACTGCTGTACTTCCGGTTGTCATAATTGCATTATACAGCAAATTTGTGCGTCCCAGGAGCACGGTATACGGTTGAGGTAATTGGATAAAATGGAGTTTTGGATGAACATTTTTGTGGGTGTCATAACAATTGGGAGAGGACCAGATTGGCTTCGATTAGGGATTGATGTACTGTAGGAAATTTTAATTTTGGTTTTGGTATTGGATGATCACCAGTGTTTTCTGTTTTGATTACCTTTGACATTTTATTTGATATTTCAACAACAGCTTCTGTTTATAGCTTGTAATCTTTGTTTAGAAAGGACTTGTAAACATGTGACTCTAGATAGTCGATGTCTATAAAACTCGCCTTAGAATGGGATTCAAATTAAAGTGAGAGCAAATATAGGAGCATACATCACGTAAAATGTATTGCACGGAACACTTGCCAAAGAAATAGAAAGGATTAAAACGGGACCCCTACATGACAATTGGGTTAAAACGTCTTGTTGATGGTATAATAATACTAAAAATATCCCATTCATGTTGTTGGTTATACGGCATTCAATATGTAGATCATTTATTAATCTGAAGAAGCTATTCAGTTCAAACTACAATGGGTAGAGAAAGTGTGCCAGTTTCAAATTTGAATGGATGGATTGCATCTGTCGAAAAGGCTGTGAAGTCTGATTGACGGACGTCAAAAACATTGTACCTTTTATGAAAACTACTCGACGAGCTTTATAAAGTCAACCATCAATATATACCACTACAATACGACAACTGACGACGATCAATGACGAAAAATAATTCAGATGGCAAGCATTACCGGATGGATTTGTTAACCTACACATGTAAAGTTTTGCAATTTCATGAGCGTTTGTCTCTTCTTTATGTTGATGTTTATTCGCCGATCGATGGACAGTAACGTCCTCTTGAACCATTTTAACAATGTTTTACAATGGATGAACTAAAATAGAACATAAAATTCCGAACTATGGGATAGAATTTAGCACTTAAACAGAAACACGATCATTAAACTCAGTCGGCGAAATCCTCGGCTCAAAAGCGTCGCTGACGGCGTTTAAAGCGCAGCACATGAGTAGGAAAAGGTTGAACGAGCAAAATGGCGTTCTACGATCATCGAGGGCCAACATTGCTCGAGTCCGGAGCGGCCTGGCAGGAACGTACTGGTTAATGCCAGTATTGTCAATACGGCCGTCGAGAAGTCCCTTACTGAACGACAGCCTGGATTTCCATACTTGCCTGCCAAAGGTAAGTAACCCTAATAGCAAACACCTAGTTCGGAAATCGAGCATATGGTTCGAAAGGACGCGCAGCAGTTGGCCACCATACGATATTTGCGTACTCCATCAACGACCGGAAAAGTGAGCAATAGAACGCCTTGGTGCAGGTTATATTGTTATGCTCTCGAGTCATATTGACTACTAGTCCTAGCACTCTATTGCTGCTGGCTACTATGTGATCCAGCTGATCCTCATGTGATAGTTTTGTATCAAGCAATACGCCTAGATCTTTAACGCATTGTTTTCGCATCAAGGACTGTCCATCAAGCGCATAATCATATAATGACGAGCGCCGAGAACGACTAATAGTGATAATTTAACATTGATCTGTGCAAGCATTGTGATTGCACCAACACTGGAAGTCTTGCAAGGAACCTTGCAATCGGGCGTGGTCTACTTTCGCATCATCCGCGTACAGTAGATAATTATCTGCTGGAAGGATCATTGTCGCATTATTGATGAATAGAAGAAACAGCAAAGGACCCAGGTTGTTGCACTGCGGGACACCAGAAGATGCATGCAGTGGCCTTGACATGTACGGGCCCAGCTTCACAGAATAATGTCGACCTGTAAGGTATGTTTTAAGTAATAACATCCCGCGGTTTGGAAGCCCTAGCAGGTCGAGTTTCGCTTGCAACTGTCGTTGCTTTGAAAAATCTGGACGATCGCTTGTTTTGGATCAAGTTACGCTGAATTTTAAAGCAAAATTTATTCTTCTGTCTTTTTTTAGCATTTTTTGTGTGTGTCGCTCATTCAGTATGTGTTCTTCTTCTTCTATTTCGCGTAACGTCCTACGTGGACATCCAGTAGGTAGTTTTGTTAAATTAAGCTTAATCTTTATTTAACGGCAATGCTTACTTACTTATCCGGCGCTACAACCGATTTGCGGTCTTGGCCTGCCTCAGGAGTGTCCGAAACCGCTCACGGTCTCGCGCCTTCGTCTGCCAGTCCGTTATCCCGGCCTTAATGGCGGACGCCTCCATGCCATCTTGCCACGTCAATTTGGTCCTACCACGCCTCTTCTGTCCTTGTGGACGGTCTAAACGGCAATGTAGAAAGCTTTTATTTTCATTTGACATGTAATGCATTTCATGTCAAATTTGGCGTACTTTTCAAGCTTTTGTCGCTAGAAGCCAATCGAAAAGAGTTAATTATTCCGGTATCTTTCGAGACATTGGAAATAATTATCAATATTGTATAATTTGGGCATGCGTTTTATATATTTTTAATATTTTTAAGGATATTTTTATATATTTTTATATATTTTTAAGGATTTTACAATTTATTATGTATGGTAACGAATTTTATCTCAGGATTAAATGACAACATGAACACCCTTGTGATCTCCGATTGTGAATCTTTGCCTTCGGTCGCTCAGTAAGCTTCCGGCGTTGTTTCGTGTATAAACGAAATAAGCCAAATATTCGACTTGAAAACAAAACACATTCTGTCATATTACAAGAAAACATATTTCTTAATTTTTTGCGGCATTTAAAACAGATTTCAATGAAGACAAAACATCCAAATTCTATCGGAAGAGCTGCGTTCTTGAAAAAAGTCCACCCACCGGATAAGAATCAGATCCCAGGTCAAGGAAGTGAATCTGGGAAATGGTACAAAAAAAAACGAAAATCAATACCCTCTCACGGCTGCCCATGGAAAACCAAAACCAAAAGATTTATAGCTCTCGAAACGGATTCTGTTTGAGCTGGCAATATTTATGTTTGTCCTAAACCAATGCGCCTCGCGCCCGTTTCACTCCACTGCCGAATTGGCTTTCTAATATAATTCGGATTGTAACTTTTTTTTTGCTTCTCCATCGTACAACCTTCCCGCACGCTTTATCGTGATTCCTCCTCGACACTATCTTTGGTACTTTATTTTAGCCTAGCTTAGCTTAGTTCGCTTAGACCCCCGAAAAAATCTAGCCCCAACTCTGCCTTTGGTTCTGCAGATTGATATTTTATTACTATCGATTAATCTCAGCTTTTGCACACACCCTCGCGGCGACTCGTAGTTGCGGCGTCTCAGCATCTTTGCTCTTTGCTCACTTGCGCCCTGCTCTTCGTCTTTGCCGCCCTGAGGCGAAATAAGACGGCAGCAGCGTCACGAGTGTGGTGTGTTTTATGTAGTACCTGTCAACGGCAACAATCGAACATGTCCACCATTTCGGCGTATTTCGATATTTGCTTCTTTATTTGGCGCACGGTTGTTTGTCGATGAATTAGTAGCTGTCAGACGGAATGGTCATGTACTTGAGAGGATTGCACTCGAGCTGGACAGCCACGACTGTTGACCCGAGGGCCGTTTTGAACCTTCCGCAGAACATTCATGGTCGTATAAACTTCTGTTTCGTGCTCTTAAAAGGTTTCCCTTTACACTCATCCACCGGTCATTTGTAATCTTGATGTACCTGTGCTTAAAACAATCAAATGTAATGTAAAAAATAAATCATGTAGCACAATCAAACATCCTGCCCCTTACCCATCCTATACCCAGACAATTGTGTAAAGCACACACACACACAGACACTGCCACATTACAACGCAAAGGACACCAATCGTGTTGGGGGCACGTGTCCACCCTTGTGAACGACCGGCAATGAATGTAATCGATTTTTTACATGTAACCGCTCCTCACACCTAGCACATGTTCAGTCGTGAGCTTGTTTTGATAAATGTGATATATTTATTTGGACCGGAGCAAAGAAAAGCACACACACACACACCAGAACGGACGAACCATCCGGTCCGTGTCGGATCAGCCGGGATTCTGCGGGCTCGGACCGGTTGGTGAATGGGTGCTCCTAAAGGTTAAGCTTCTTGTAAAGGTAGAAAAGGTGCACATTAAGTGTGCCGATATCCGAGATATCCTGGAACGGTAGCTTTCCGTTAGAAGGGAAAGTGTGGCCAGCTTGCGCAGCGAAGACCTATTCAAAGAGAACAAAAAGGTTTGCGGATATAAATCGGTGGATATATTTTTATTATTTTAAGTCTCACTCTTCATCCGGCACGTCTTGTGCTTGTCCATTACCGCTAGAATCACATCCCGATTGGAGCGAACCGGGCGGACACAGTGGCAATGCTTGTGTGTGTGCGTGTGTGTGCCCTGCGGGTAAAGGGAGCTGTAACAAAATACTGTAAAAGTCATCCCCCTGTTCAAACACGGCCAGCACAGTTTCAAACTCATACGACGAGGGACGAGGGTGATAGGTTTTTGTGCGACCCATACACCACCGTTCCACACATCCGTGTGCGTACTGTTTGAACGATTTGGAACATTCGTCCCGCGGTTCGGTGGTAGCAGTCCTTCAGCGGACCTGTGTGATTAGGAAACCTTTCATATGGCGTACGTCGCTGCGTTGGCAATGTTTGCTGAGGATCCGCGTGTGGTATGGATGGGCAGCCCGAAACGGATGTAGGAAGCCAATGCTACCGCTTACCATTACACTTGACCGCGTACGGTGGAGGAAATGTCGCACTTTTGGGTGGTTTTATTTGACCGCACCATTTCGATGGAGACGCATGGTGGTGCACACGCTGCGGTGGATAGAGCAGGAAATGTGGTGCAACGAGTGGGGGAAATGATGAACAATGTTATTACTTTTAGCAATCACATTTTTTTTCTGTCTAATTAAAGTGTGATGAATGTAAAAAATCTATCATTTAGACGCTTTTTGATAGAGTTACTCCCCAAATACGTAGAAAAACTGTCAAAGCTGAATTTATTGTCGTTTTTTTACAAAGAAGCAATGGTATTACTGCATAAAAATGTACTTTTTTCATTAATTGGATGTAAAATTATATTACTAATATATTACTGTTGAGAGTTTGTGTAATGTTCAAGATAGTACATTTTTACTATTTTTCTGTCTTCTGTCTGAGAATTACGTAAAATTCAGGATAATTTTATGTTACACAAATGCTTTGCATCAAATATAAGAAGCAAGTGTGAATTTAAATCGTAGACCTTCTAGAACTTTCTTTAGAGCTACTTTCTAAAAACTATTTCATTACACAAAAATCTCATGACTTGTTGAAAAAAAAA